>BHFT01020100.1:0-34958 GCA_004320025.1 Laticauda laticaudata | reverse complement strand
GGTGGTAAGCTGAAAATGGAAATAATAGGGGATAAAGAACTGAAAATTTATGTGTGGATGAAATGATATTGAATTAATGAATTGAAATATGAAATGGAAATTTATTTAAATGAGTGGAATGGATAATGACATGAGATGATATTATATAAGATAGATGGAAATAAAAGTATGACTATGTATAAATGTGGTAATCCAGTCTCTTTTTTAAAAACCACCAGTGATGGAGCCTTCACAACTTCTGGAGGCAAGCAGTTCCACCAATTTAATTGTTCCCACAGTCAGGAAATTTCTCCTTAATTCCAGGTTGCTTCTCTCCTTGGTTAGTTTCCATCCCTTGTTTCTTGTCTTGCCCTCAGGTGCTTTGGAGGATAAGTTGACCCCTCCCTCTTCTTTGGGGCAGCCCCTCAAATATTGGAATATTCATTGTCAGAATATTGGAATATTCCTTGTCTGGAATATTCTTGACAGTGAGAACAATTAACCAATAGAGCAGCTTGCCTGCTGGAGTTGTGGGTAATCCATCACTGAAGGTCTTCAAGAAAAAATTGGATAACCATTTGTGGTGCAAAGACTTCCATATTGGTCAGGGGGTTGCACGAGAAGACCTTCAAGATCCCTTGCAGCCCTATGATTCCAAGTTAAATAAGACCATTGGTTGAATACTTCATTAGACAATCAGGCTTAAGGAAATCTCTCAAATGTTGGTTCCCCTAAATGTATTCTCTATAATACACACAGTATTTCCTTGGTTTTTGTAACATTAAGATCAAAAAATATTCTTTGTTGCATCCTACATTCTTGCAATCAACATTTCTTATTCATTGACATTAATTTGGGTTTTCAATCATGTCCTTTCCCCATAAAATTACTCATCTGTTGAGTTAATCAATATTACCACAAACATTCCTTATATATTCACCATCCATAAATATATTACACACCCACTCCATATAACACATTTATATTTTAATATTTTACTGGTACACAATCAGCACCTGCTGCTGACTATTTTTCATCATCTTCACAGCATTTATTAATTCTTTTTATATTTATATATTTTTTCCTTAGGCAGAATATTTATAACTTTCATTTTCATTCTTTTTTTCGATACTTCAATATCCTTCCAATGCAAACCTTTAATATATTCCTTCACTCCATATTCACCCCAGATCATATCATGCATTCTTAATTTTAAGTCCATTCCTGCCTTCATGTTCTCACCTTCTTAAAGCCATTTATTTCCCTCAAAAGCATCCTGCGTTTCCTCAGCTTCTTTTAATCCTCCCTGTTCTTTGCAATTCTCTTTTCTCTATGCATATTACACATCTTCCTTTTCATCTTGTTTTTTCTTATTACTGCAGCAAACTTCACTCACATGCATTTTTTTTTAATCTGCAGCCTTTTGTGTCTCCGTTCCACCATGCATTTTTTTTTTCATTTTCTTCATTAAAAACTTTTCACTGGCAGTCTAACACAATTATCTTCACACCCCACCTTCCACACCCCTTTTCCATTCATTCAGGGGAAGATTCATCTATCTTCTAGTTCTTTTTTTTGAATAAGATTCATACTTTCCCTCCCTGCTATTATTTTACTTTCAATCTAGTTTCTTTCTCTTCATCTCCCAGGTCTGCTCCTTTTTTCAAGACTACTCTTGACACTACCAAAATATATCGTACAACTATGGAGATTCTCAGTTGTCCAGGTCTTGACTGTCTCAAGAGTGCTTTTTCAAGAGGCCACTGGGCTTTCTTTTTCCTTGAAGAGGTTTTGCTTCTCATCCCAGAAGCTTCTTCAGTTCTGATTAACAGTTCAGTTCTTCAATCAGAAATGAAGAAGCTTCTGGGATGAGAAGTGAAGCTTCTTCAAGGAAAAATGAAAAAAAGTCCAGTTGCCTCTTGAAAAAAAGCAGCTTTGGGACTACCAGAATATAGTTTATCCCAAATTCAAACCCTCTACTGACTTTGCATCCTTCACTAATTATCTCTCTCTCTCTTTCACATTAAACAAATCAGTCAAGATTTTTGATTCTTTCCTTTTCTATCTGCAGCAATGAACTGACTTTTGCCAAAAAGACGTATTCAGAAGAGAGTTCCTCAGCCAATTCTCATTCTCTCCAAGTGTCTCCATTCCATTTTCTGTATTCTCATGTCATCCGCAGCCATCCGTTCACATCATTTAAAGCAATCATCTTCCCCCTAAATTGTATTCATTTGACATAAGGCTCAATTTCCCTCCCAAAGCCATTTCTAAGTTCTTCCACAATTTAAGTTCGCTGAAGCATAACATGCAACTATCCCCAAGCTTCGCATCCCTACCCACAACAATCTTGATGACACCAAATGACACTTTCTAACGTATAGTTCATCCTTTTTGTTTGTGAATTAAAATGGTTCTTTTCCTTCTCTCTGCCTACATTCACCAACTCTGCTCCACAAAATCAGCTACCTGTGTAGCGCAAGCTCCTTATTTAAGGGCGAAACATGTTTGTTAAAATTGCCAGATGCAGAAATTCGAGGCAAACTTTTAAAATATATATTAAAAAACCCTCCCTCCAAATTTTGTGGCTTATTACAATAGAAAGAGTAGGAAAAAAAAAAAAACTGCCCTGAGGAAAGCTCTTGTGCTATTATTGTTTAAATAAAAGGCAGAAGATAAAATTTGACAGTTTTACTGTTTGCAAATGCAGAAAGCAAAACAAGGAAGAATTCTAATGCACTTCTACACATAGATAAAGAAGAAAGAAAAGTTTTTAAAGTCTCTTTTATTAAAGGTTTGACATAATGGTTTTCACAAATCCAGCAATGAATATACTTTATATATCCTGTTTGAAGGATCATTAAATTGTTTGCTTAGCGTACAGTTATTATTCTAAAGCCCAGTTATTCACTTTTGATCATTTTATTTTTATAAACAGGTGTAGTCACCTAATTATTCTCTTTTCAAAGCTTATTTGTGTATTATAATAGATACTGTAGTAGATTAAATCTGTTACTTTGGAAACCATTTTGGATTTTTTTGCTTGAAAAAGATTAAAAATGAAGCTTCGTTTTTAGGATTGGATGATTAGATCTGTTCTTATAGAAATATTGTGTATTTTCATTTTTGCAATTAGGCATGTATATTGCATTTTTTTAATGTTTAAGTTTAAAGTCAGAGTAAGAAGACATTTTTTTATATAACTCTAATGCTATTATATTTTTGACATTTAGGTTTAAACTTAGAGTATGAAGTCATTTTGTTATATAATTCTAATGCTACTTTTTTGATTACCTAATATTTTATACACAACTTTTTTATGCCTTTAATTCAGAGTAAGAGATTTCATATATATATGTGTGTGTGTGTGTGTGTGTGTGTGTGTGTGTGCTGTTCAGCTTCCTTCGGGTATTATCCCACGTTCCCACTCATTTAGTAGCTTTTAAGTTGTTAGGAACGTTTCAGCAGAATTCATCTGCCATCATCAGGCTCTGTAGTATCATGCAGGCTCTGTATTCCATACAGAAGCCTGATGATGGCAATGAGATTCTGCTGAAACGTTGCTAACAAACTTTTAACAGAACTTACAATGAACTTGGATAATACGCGAAGGAACTAAACAGCACACATGTAAGTACCCGCGAAAGCTTTAAAAAAAAACTTAATATATATATAATATATATATTATATATAAAATAAATAAATTTTGGTGAGTTCTTCGTTGGAAACGTTATATACTAATTGTTTCAGGTGTTGTTGTGAGTTTTATATATATATATAAAATTCTGTCTCCCTCTGAAACTTAATAAAGGTATTACCATACAGTACACAGAGACATATATCTCTGTGTGATATTAATATAGTCACCTAACATTCTTTCATAATTCCTATATGTTCTCTGAAAATGTTATGCAAACAGTAACCAACCAAGCCATAATTTATATCCCCAAAGTAGAAACCAACATGTCCCAAATATGCTTTTTCAGGAGGCAACTGGACTTTTTTGTTTCTTCTTTTGAAGATGTTTTGCTTCTCATCCAAGAAGCTTCTTCAGCTTTGACTGGATGGTGAGGAAGGGAAGGATTTATATTCCTTGCAGACAGCTGGTCATTTGCATTTTGCATTCCCCACCATCCAGTCAAAGCTGAAGAAGCTTCTTGGATCAGAAGTGAAACATCTTCAAAAGAAGAAACAAGAAAATCCAGTTGCCTCCCGAAAAAGCATATTTGGGTCAACTATGACTTGGATGACTGAGAATCTCTACAGAGTTTTAGCTACACAATTTGAGATGAACACCCTTGGAATGGTGTGGAAATAAGAAATGGAATTCCAGAGGGAAAAATTGCAGACTACAATAACCATGTGGCACTTTTCAGGTGATCCTGAGGACACAGGTAAACCTCCAGGTGCACTCAAGGACCCTCTAAAAGGATGCAGATGTCCAGCTGTCTGCAAGGAATATAAATCCTTCCATTGCCCACCATCCAGTCAGAGTCGAAGAAGCTTCTTGGATGAGAAGTGAAACGTCTTCAAGAAAGCTTAGTTGCCTCCTAAGAAAATGTACCTTTGGGACAATCATGACCTGGAAGACTGAGAATCTCTATAGACTTTTAGAAACCAACAATTTATTTGGAAGATTATTGACAATCCAGGCAGGATCCCATCCAGTGATATCTTGAGAAGGAAGATTACAAAACTCAAAAGGTTCTTACTTTAAACAGCTGCTCTAACTGGTTCTAATTGGTTGGCTAAGACCAAGCATATTATCGGTACCGCAGAATGGTTCATTTTCTGGCTGCTCTGTGTAGCAACCTCACATCTGATGTGTCCTTTCAGGCGAAGCGGTCTTTGTTTTCTTGAATGTTCCTCTCTGGGAAGGTAGAAGCTAAGAGGACCAAGGGGGACTCTTCTGCTATTAATTGAAGGTGGTTCAGCAGATCTGTAGGTAGAGTTTTAGAACAAAACAGATACCCTGGGTCTTATATTCTCCTACCCATGATCATGTCTCTGGAGATTCTCAGTCCTCCAGGTCATGGTTGTCCCAAAGGTGCTTTTTCAAAAGGCAACTGGACTTTCTGGTTTCTTCTTTTGAAGACTTTTCGCTTCTCATCCAAGAAACTTCTTGAGTTATGGAGGAGGGGAAGGAGGGGGAGGGGGAGGAGGAGGAAGAGGAGAGGAAGAAGATAACAGAGGTAGAGATAGATAGATAGATAGATAGATAGATAGATAGATAGATAGATAGATAGATAGATAGATATAGATATATTATAATATAATATAATATAATATATAATACAATACAATACAATACAATACAATACAATACAATACAATACAATATAATATAATAGAGATGATGATAGATTGGTAGATGATAGACAGACAGATTAGATAAGAGCGATATGATGAAGGAAGGAAGGAAGGAAGGAAGGAAGGAAGGAAGGAAGGAAGGAAGGAAGGAAGGAAGGAAGGAAAATCCTAAAACAAGCAGGTGGGAGGAATTATCATTTTAGAATCCAGGATTATCCAGTCCAAAATAAATCATCCCATTTAAACACATCCAATGAAGAGATCAAAGAAGTTTCCTGAGTTATGGAGGAGGAGGGGGAGGAGAAGGAGGAGGAGGAGGAGGAAGAAGAAGAAGAGGAGGAGGAAGAGGAGGAGGAGGAAAAAGAAGAAGAGGAAGAGGAAGAGGAGGAAGAAGAAGAAGAAGAAGAAGAAGAAGAAGAAGAAGAAGAAGAAGAAGAAGAAGAAGAAGAAGAAGAAGTACTGAAGAAGTTCCTTGGATGAGAAGCAAAACAAAGCCCAGTTGCCTCTTGGAAAAAGTACCTTTGGGTCTTGCTCATTATGTTGTCACTTGATTGTCCTAGAATCGTGGTGGTGTGTCTCTATGCATGTATGTATTTTTTTATTTATTTTATTTGTTGAGCATGTATTGGTTAACAGATATAAGTATAAACATGAATTTTAATACATGAAACGGGTATGAATAAAAGGAAACATTAGCTCAGGGACGGTAGGCATGCTGGTGTGCTCATGCACACCCTTTAAAAACCTCTGAGGAATGTGTGTTATGCAAGGCTGTTCGGAGAAGTTCTACCTGGATGTAATAAAGCAACCCTGAAAATTTCCTATTTCTTTTCTTTATTTTTTACATAAAATAAGTAAAAAAGACAAGGAGTCAAATCCCATTTGGATTTAACAGACATTCTCTTTTAACGGACACCCCTTCCACCCCAAGGGTCCATTAAATTAAGGACAGTCCTGAAAATTTCCTTTCTTTTCTTTTCTTTTCTTTTTTTGCATAAAATAAATAAAATAGCACAGGAGTGGTTGATACAACCATGACCTGGATGACTGAGAATGTCTACAGACTCTTATACACAGGAGTCAAATCCCATTTGGATTTAACAGATATTCTCTTTTAACGGACGCTTTCTGCCCAAGGGTCCATTAAATTAAGGGCAGTCCCTGCACAATTTCTAAAAAAAAAAACTTCCATAATGACGGCCTTTCGTTGGTTTGTTTGGCTGTCTGAACATGGACTCTTGTGGTTTCCAACTACAATAGTGCATTTGGAAGAGCAGAGAAAGTAATTGGTGGGTTGGCCTGCTTGGGGGAGGGGCATTTGCCATTATCCTGGCATTGTTCTGTAACTTTCTGTCTGTGGAGAATCCAGAGTGCATTTAAAAATGCAAAACACTCCACTGCTGATCTTAGGTGTGAATGCGTACTCTTATTTGTGCCTTTGTGCCCTGTCCATGGTGCGCTGTGTTGCAAAGGCATGTCTAAATCAGCTGGTTAGACCCGTTTGCTGCAGCCCTCCTCTTCCTGCAGCATAACAAGAAAAGTTGTGTTTAGCTGAACAATGTGTGCGTGACTCATCAAGATTTTTGGGTTCTGGGTGCTGCCATGGAGGTAAATTTCCTTTTGGGAGGTGAATGCAGGAAGGGATTGTCCCTCTGTGCTTCTCAAGGTAGAAAGTCATGCCTAAGAAGCAACTCAAAAAAGTTTGGGTTTTTTTTGGGGGGGGGAGGGGGGGGGCTAATGTTCCCATTTTATAAGGCAGAAACCAAATTGCCATTTTTAAAAAATCTACCTTTGGCAACAAACCTCGATCCAGAGCTTTGTTCACAGCTCCAGAAGCATTCAGGAAAGCCTTGCCAACCTTGCCAGCTGCAGAAGAAATGGACTGGCAAGGCAGGTGTTGGGGTATGCAAGGTCTGGCTACAACTGTCCAAAGGTAAGTAGTGGGGCAGCTCCACCCACCCTCCATCCCCACCCTAGCTTAATTTTTACCCATCCACTCTGGAGTGGGCAGGATCTTAATTAGGGCTTATTTTGGGCGCACATGAAAATCAAACTAGGGCTTACTTTCAGGGTAGGCTGTATTTTTGGGGAAATAGGGTAATAAAAGAAGGTAATAGAAAAGATGAGAATTATGCTAATAATAATAACAATAACAATAATACAGCCATACCATACAAGCTAGGGATACATACTCATTTTATGTAGACCAGGGCTTCCAACCTTGACATATTTAAGATTTGTGCATTTCAACTTCTCTCTCTCTCTTTTAATGTGTGTCTTCAAGTCTAAAAGTAAGTAGTAGGGCAGCTCCAACGCCACCGCAGCTTAATTTTCACCTGTCCACTCTGAACTGGGCAGGATCTTAATTAGGGATTATTTTGGGGGTAGGGTTTATATTGGGCGAGAACATGTAAAAAACAAGCTAGGACTTACTTTCAGGGTAGGTTGTATTTTCAGGGAAACAGGGTAGCTCTTTGACATGAACCAACTTGTTGGAAAAATCCATAAATACGTTCTGTAAAATGTATTGGACAAGCTCCTGGGTTCAAAAGCATATTTGCCAGACACACACACACACCCATACACAAGGACAACTTATCCCAACCCTTCCTAATCTGATAGACATCTCCCTTCCTTAACAAAGGTGATTTATAGGCTACTGCTGATGGTAGCTGCATCATATCATGCAAATGCCACTGTGTTATCTTAGTAATTTATACAATAGTTCTGTCAGTTAATATCCCATAAATCATTAGGTGGGAAGGAGGACATGACAAAGCACTTTCTGAACAACCTTGCCAAGAAAATTGTAGAGTTCTCCAGGCAATCTCTGAAAATCGGACACAATTGAAGGGAAAAATGTTTTTTTTAATATCATCAACGAATTATTTTGCCTGCTTAGAGCCACTCAATTGAATCCACCCTTGTCCCACTTGTGGCAGCATGGAATATGGCTTCCAAAGTTGACAAACACACAGATAATGTGTGGAAGGCGCAACATTAAAGATTGGCACGTATTAAACCTATTTCATCATCATCATCATTATTAGTAGTAGTAGTAGTATTATTATTAGTATTATTATTATTATCTCTTTACTATTAAACCAGTTAAGATTCCATTTTCCTTTGGCTCATTGTGCTTCTCCAGTGACTGGCAGTCCTTAACTTACGGCCACCACAGAGGCCAAAATTTCTGCTCCTAAGCGAAACAGTGAGTTTTGTCCTCATTTTATGAGCCTTCTTGCCACATCTGTTAAGCGAAGCGCTGAAGTCGTTAAGCTGGTACACAAGGTTCTTAAGGGAGTCTGGCTTCCCCAAACTTTGCTTGTCAGAAGGTCATTAAAAGGGGATCACGTAACCCTGGGACCCTGCAACCGACATAAGTACATGCCAGTTGCCAAGCCTCATGAGACCATTGGGATGCCACAACAGTATGGAAAAATGGTCATAAGTCGCTTCTTTTCAGCACCATCTGAACGGTCCCTAAACAAACTGTTATAAGTTGAGGACTCCCTGTGCAAAATTAGCTGGCAGAGTCAAAAGTGCTCTGCTATAATAGAAGACACTTGCAAATTTCCAGTTCATAATTAGGGATTATTTTTCCCCGGACAGAACAAACTCATTATCCAGGGAAGAAGATGTTAGCCATCTTCAAACACAGGCCGAGTTTTCCCAGAGCAGGCAGGGCAGTTTTATAGGAAAGCTGGTGTCATGCCCCTGTCAGAGCCTGAATCTGAGGAGGTGGATGAGCAGCTGACAGGGAGTGGGAATGTGGCTCCATTGGCAATGGAGGAATGGAGAAGGGAGCAACATAGGTGGCGTGGCTTCCGGGGGAGGAAAGGGCCCTGATTCCCTTCATTAGCCACACCTGGGAATGAGAGTTTAAAAGAGATGCAAGCTGAGTGCAACATCTGCTGGGAGCAAACATGAGTTTGTCTTGTGTCTTCCCAACCATGTTGAGTTATTGCCATGCCTTCACATCTGGAATTCCTTCTCTTGTCCTGCCGGACTAATGACATAATTTTGCCTTTTTTGGACTTATAGTTACAGTTTTTGTTGACCATGTTTTGTACTTGATTCTCTGCAGCCAAATGCGGTTTACCTGGGAGAGTTTTTCTCCAGCCAGAAGGTAACCAGGACATTGGGGGCAAAGTTGGAGATAATAAAGAGACTTCTACTGATTATCCTACTGATTATCTGACTGGGTTTCCTTTGTGCCATACCCCGGGTCACCACAGCAGGTTACTCTGGAGTAGTAGATTGTGTGATTTGTCATGCCTCTCGAGGCATGACAAATCACACAATCCTTGTGTTTCATTTCAGAGCCTCCCAAAACCAAATCCTCGCCTTAGTAAAAAAACGAAGTCCTGGCCATGAGTTTGAGAGACAAGTTTTGCATATTTGGCGCCTTTTTTCCAGATTTACCTTTTCGTGAATTTCCTGGGTGGACTGAGCATCACAAAAGGCCACGGTGGCCACGTCCTTCAGGATTGGCATTTCTACCGTACAGTCCCGGCCATCCAGCAGTGCAACCAGGGGACGTGGATGCATGGGGCCGTTCATGATCGGAGGTCGAATGCCTGAGATTAAAAAGGGAAAAAAGACATTTTAATCAGATAACAGAGTTGGAAGGGACCTCGGAGGTCTTCTAATCCAACCCCTTGCTCAACAGGACACTTTATAACATTCTGGACAAACGGCTGTCCAATTTCTTCTTTAAAAACCTCCAGTGATGGAGCATCCACATCAGTTGTTCCGTTGATGAACAGAATTACCGAATAATATTTGAACAGGGTTTTGGAGCAGTGGCGAGCTGATGCCGGTTTGTACCGGTTCTACTGATTCTGACCATCAGCTGACTCCACCCACCCCCCTCGCCTATCCTGTCCTACATTTCCTTCTTTCTGGCTCAGCTGTTCTGAGTGGCATAGCCGATTTCCACACCTCAGCTGTTCTACTTACTGGGGCTGCCCGAAAAGGAAAGCAGCTGAGCTTCAAATTGCTGTATTTTGAATGCTGCTGTGCACAAGCGCATTAGGCGAAACGTGGGCTCACAGAACCAGTTGTTAAACTGGTTGTAGCCCACCACTGCCTTGGAGGTCTTCTAGTCCAACCCCTTTCTCAAACAAGAGACCTTATATTATTCCAGACAAATGTCTTTTGTTAAAAACCTCCAGAGTTGGAGCACCCACAGGTTCTGACGGCAATCAATTGTTCTCACTGTCAGGAAACATCTCCTTATTTCCAGGTTGAATCTCTCCTTGGTTAGTTTCCATTTGTTGCTTCTTGTCCAGCCTTTGGGTGCTTTGGAAAATAGCTTGAACCCCTTCTTCCTCTCTGGGGCAGCCCCCCAAATATTGGAAGGCAGCTCTCGGTCCTTCTCCCCTGGTCCTTCTCTTCCCTAGACTAGCCAGGCCCAGTTCCTGCAACCATTCATTGCATGTTTTAACCTCCAGTCCCCTAATCACCTTGTTTTTATTTATTTTTGTCTATTTATTTTGTTTTATTTACATTCAGTTTAATTGGAAAATGGGACAATATATCTTAGGAGAAGAATATTCAGACAATATACGTAAAGAGAATACAACCAGAATGATAAGGGAAATCCTAAATTGAACCATTTGGTGGAAATTTATACCACTCTGGTAGCACCTAGAGATGCTAGAATTCTCCCCCACCCCCACCCCACCCACCGCCGATCATAAAGACGATGAAAACAAGACTCCCTAAAAGAACTTGTTGAGGACACTTTCTCACTGTTCTGATGAGAAAGCCGTTTGCAGCAGATCACATCCTGTTTGCCTGCATAGGCAGACCACCGAAATAACAGTTGCCAATATAATCTCAACTGGAGAGCCTCACTTAACAAGCAGTGACGTCCACAATTGCAACAGCAAAGCAACAAAACACAATTTCCAGCATCTGCCAAGTTGGAAAGGAAGGGCTAAAACTTTGCACAAGTCCCAATTCCTCCCTGCTTTTCATTTAAGCCCCCTGCCTTTTCTGAAGCAACCCTGAGAAAAGATGCAGCTGCTTTAAAAGAAACAAAAATCAACTCCTTTGAAAGGAGCTGTAACTTTAGTTAAGCTGCTTTAGTGAGCAGCAAAGAAGCATTGTATTTATGGGACGTTTGAATCGACTCTGTTGTTTTCAAAACTTACCCAGCCCAACAACTTCGGTTCGGAATGGTGGGTTAAAACAGGCAAAGATGGCAACCCTGGCATTACACAACCCGAGGCCTCTTACGCCTTAAATACTTGTCAACTTTGATTGTAATTCCAACGGCTGCCATCTTGGACCCATTTGAACCCTCCTGCAAAAAAGCACCAGCAATATGAAGAATAATACAGGTAAGATGCCACACACACTAAAACACTGTAAATCTTAATTCTAAATATCTTAGTTTTAGTAGCAGCACTGAAGGAATAGCGCAGTGGTTAAAAAAACAAACACACACACACTCACAGACATACAACAATTAGCTGGTCAGCCCCAGGCCAAGCCAGGGAAAGCAGAGGGACAGATGGGGTGTGCTAATTGCTAATTATGTTAAGAGTGTTCAAAGCCCAGGGGGCAACAGCAAAACCAGAGAAATACAAAACCCAGATCAAAGAATCCTAGGGTAGGACGGAACCTGGAGGTCTTCTAGTCCAACTCCCTTGCTCAAAGCAGGAGTCCTTTATACCATCCCGGACAAATGATTGTCTGATCTTCCTTTGAAAAATCTTTTCTTGAGACCTTCAAGAAGACACTGGGCTGCCATTTGTCAGAAATAGTGTAGGGTCTCCCACTTGGGCGAGGGGTTGGACTAGATGACCTCTAAGGCTCCTTCCAACTCTGATTATCTGTTATCTGTTGCCCCCAGGGATGGAGCACCTACAACTCCAGGTGGCTAAAGGTAAAGGTTCCCCTTGCATGTCCGTGTTTGTCATTTCTGGGACTAGGGGCCGATGCTCATCTCCATTACAAAGCCAAAGAAGAGCCAGCGCTGTCCGAGAACCTCTCCGTGGTCATGTGGCTGGCAGGACTAAGCACTGAAGGCACACGGAACGCTGTTCTCTTCCCACCAAAGGGGTTCCTATTTTTCTACTTGCATTTTTTATATCTTTCGAACTGCTAGGTTGGCAGAAGCTGGGACAAGGAACGGGAGCTCACTCTGTTACGCGGCGCTAGGGGTTCGTCGAACTGCCAACCTTTCTGATCGACAAGCTCCGCGTCTCAGTCTCATTCCCTTTACCCATTCAACATATGGTTTAGCCTCCAGTCCCTTATCATCTTGGTTGCTCTTCTTTGCACACTCCTTTCCAGGGTCTTGGTGACTTTTCTNCCATTCAACATATGGTTTAGCCTCCAGTCCCCTTATCATCTTGGTTGCTCTTCTTTGCACACTCCTTTCCAGGGTCTTGGTGACTTTTCTTGCAGTGTGGTGACTCAAACTGGACACGGTATTTATTCTAAACAGAGCCTCACCAGCACAGGATAAAGAAGCGATATTATCACTCATCATGACTTTGGTGCCATCCCTTTGTTGAGGCAACCCTAGGATTGCATTGGCCCTTTGGGCAGCCACTTGTGGACTTCAATTCCCAGAGTTCCTCAACCAGCAAAGCAGTGACCCTGTGTTATAAGTGTGAGCCAATTGCCGAAAGTCTGGATTTTAATTGCCCATTGTTCCATTGTAGGGGAACGATGGGTATACATCCCATTTTTTTTTTATTCAAATGGAAAAAAAACTTGATTAAAGATACGTACATGTGTGTAAATATAGATTTTCTGTGAGAAAAATTTGGTGGTCTGCAGAGAAATGTCACTCCCAAAGCACTTAATCCAGGCTGTACAGGAACACAAGGCTATGCTGCCCACATGGCCCGCAGGAACACAAAGCAGTCACTGAAAGAAAAGTTGTAAGTTGAGGACCACCTGTATTCCATACATAACTAATACAGGTAGTCCTTGACTTACAATAGTTCATTTAGTGACCAAAGTCACAACAGTACTGGAAAAAAGGGACTTATGACCGTTTTTTTCACCCTTAGAATCATTGCAGCATTTCTACAGTCACAGGAGCAAAATTCAGATGCTTGGAAATGGACTCATACTTACGACAGTAGCAGGAAAAGTCGTAAAATGGGGAAAACTCACTGAACAAATGTCTCGCTTAATAGCCATCTAGTCTTATTCTATGGTCCATTCAACTAAACTCGAGTTAGCCATCCAGAGTTGAGCACCTATAGGAGCTGAGTAAGTAAATAATAACTACATTGAATAAATGACTCAGTTTCCTGCATTCAGACACACAAAAAAGGAACCCTGGTCAGTGTAGCACTGCACTCAAAAATAATCACCTGATTAAAAAAAAACAAAACCCAAACTTCTTATTTTCAAGAAGATGGTGTGTAAGACTCAAGATAAATATGCTCTGTTAGCTATAACTGCAAATTAAATTAATGCACATTTTGACAAGCATTTGATTGTTTAGTAAGCTTGGTTAAAAACAATTCAAATTCCAGGAACGCTTATCAATCTGATACTTCTTAAACTGGATTTTAGTTTCAGAGTCATTAATTCCACTTTTCAGTTTATTTACAGTCCTGGGAGACAACTTGTCATTTGAGCCTCCTTTTTCATATATTTTAACTTTTTTGTACAGCCTCCGAAACTTTTTAAACTTCTTATTCACATAAGCCTCTGTTTCTTGGACATTTTTTTTTTGCTTTAAAAAGAAAACCCACAAAAATACGGAAAGCAACATTAAGAGGTTGGGAAAAAAATGCAAAAGATGGGAAATTCAAATGTGTTAAGTCCTGTCTGAACCTTGTCAAATGCAGGTTGTCATCTTCCATTAATGTCCTGCTGGCTTCAGTAGATCTTGAAGGTAAATAATAAATACTGATATATCAAATATGTCAACCATTTTGCTGTCCTTGATGCCTAGGAATAAATTAACACTTATCTGTGGCCATGGAAGAGTTACAAAAAGCTGGAACAAAAACTCTACAAATCTCTTAAAACTTGCTTAAAAACTAGCCATGCAGGCCGTTCTACAAGGAGTAATTTTGGCTAGTCTAAAGAAAAAAGAATTAGGGGTAACATGATAGCAGTCTTCCAATATTTGAGGAGCTGGCACAAAGAAGAGGGGTCGAGTTATTTCTCCAAAGCACCTGAGGGCAGAACAAGAAACGATGGATGGAAACTAATAAAGGAGAAAAGCCATGTGGAATAAAGAGAAAACTTCCTAAAAGTGAGGACAATTAACCGGTGGAACAACTTGCCTACAGAAGTTGTCAATTCTCCAACACTGAAGTTTTAAGAAGCAACTGGAACAAGCCATTTGACCGGGATGGTATAGAATCTGCTGCTTGAGCAAAGGGCTGGACTAGAAGACCTTCTATGGTCCCTTCCAAATCTATTCTATTCTAAAAAAAAGAACAGCGCTGGAGGTTCAGGCTTCTTGAGAACCTACTCAACAATCAACTCAGCAGAACTGGGAAGTGATTATTGCAATGAGGCATTAAGTGCCTGTTTCCCCGAAAATAAGACCCTGTTCTTATAATTTTTTTTGCCACCAAAAAGGGGCACCAGGTCTTATTTTTGAAGGATGTCCTCCCATGACTAGCCTCACTTGCGTGCATTGCCCCCTGGCCTCCTTTTCGCGGTCAGGGGCCTTCAGGAAAGCCTTGCCGGCCTTGCGGCTGCAGAAGAAATCGGCCAGTATGGCAGGGGTCGCGTGGATGCAAGGCCTGGCTACAACTGTCCAAAAGTAAGTGGTAGGGCAGCTCCACCACCACTCCTCCCCACTCAAGCTTAATTTTTACCTGTCCACTCTGGATGGCTGGGAGTTTTAATTGGGGCTTATTTTTGGGGGTAGGGCTACATTGGGCATACGTGTAAAAATTCAAATTAGACTGTATTTTGGGGAAAACAGAGCAGAGACCTTCTAGTCTTTGGCTGCAGAAAACCAAGAGGCTGCAGGTGCCTTTCCCAACCAAACTTAATTGGGTACACATGTAAAAATTATTGGGCACACATATATAAATCAAGGTAGGACTTATTTTCAGGGTATGTCGTATTTTCAAGAAAACAGGATATCAATTACTTGAAGTTCTAAGCTTTATGGATTTAGTGGGACCTCAGAACAATGACAAAGACCCTTCAGCAATCCCAAAGACATAGCCTTATCAGGCTGGAAGGGACCTTTGGAGGTCTTCTAGTCCAACCCCCTGGTAGGAAATCTTATTGCATCCCGGCCAAATGGCTATCCTATCTTTTCTTCAAGACATCCAGCGATGCAGCACACACAACTCTGAAAGGACCCAGAAACTTCACAATATATCACAAACTTTGCAAAATGTAGTTAGGGGGCTTAGTAACCTGATGCTTAACACGTGCCAAGGCTAACATGCAATCTTAAAAAAAAACAAAAACCTACAACTGTTATGTTAAATCTGCAGAGTAACCTTAATTTTGAATGTACAACATTTATGGAATTTACATTTAAGCCTTTCATGTTTTCCAAATGTATTTTTAATTATTTATCTAACAATTCTACAGATATAAAAGCCTTCATTTGACAGAAAACTCCTGGAGGCAGAGACCTCTTGCTCTATCATTTATTCTGGATCGCATTCTCTACCTTGATAAAGGCTATTATTAACTTGAGCAAATCTCGTCCACTCCAGATATATATTTATTTATATATATATATAGCTAATCACTGTTGGAGCATTATTCTGAACCGAAACCTATTTCTTGTCTTGAAGATTCTGCAATTTTTCATCCATTCGATAAGGGGAATTATTTTAAACCCATGGATCAAGAAATCAAAATTGATTGATGCTCTCAAAAAAGCTCTTTTTATAGAGATGATCTAGGGCCAAAATATCATCAGATATTAACATCTGTCAGCCAGCAATAAAACAGCTGTCAGTTTTAACTGTGAATTGATGTCTATTTATCTGTATTGATGTCAACATGCAAGGTAACGTGTTTTGAATTGATTACCAGGTTGGCATATAGAAACTGACAAGTTCAACCAAAAGATTAATTGAGGGCATATCCAGTTTCCCTGGTTAGTTGTAGCATTGCAAACCATCAGTCAAAAGTCTATTATTTTCTGCTAATCTACCAGGTGGGGAGCAAACAAATCCGACTTCCCAAGCTAAACTCAGAAACAAAACTCCAGCATCCTTTACACCAGGGGTCGCCAACCTTTTGGACCTGAAGGACCACCCAACTCAGGGTCCCAAAGGCTCATTTCTGGCAGGGTTTGGGGGAGAGAGAAAAAAAGACTTTTGCTGCTTTCCTTGCATGCAGCCAAAAGCAGACGGAGAAAGCAGCAGCCCAGTGGCCAGGCCAGGCGTGTGAGGCAAGTGGGGCAAATTCCCCCACTCTACCCTTTCTGCCCTCCCCTCACAACCTCGTGTTGTTCACAGTGCAAGTGATGCAAGTCTTCCCGCAGGCCATGTGGGCGGCGCAGCCTTGTGTTCCCCCGCAGCCTGGATTAATTGCTTTAGGGGGGACATTTCTCCGCAGACCACAAAATTTTCTCATGGGCCATCAGTGATCCCCGGTCCACTGGTTGGCAACCACTGCTTTACACAACATTATTCTTCATAATACAACATAGAATTGCAAGAAGAGTTTAGGAGTCTGTAGTAAATTGTCGTGTTTTACAAACAAAGCACTCCATTATATAGGTTGGCCCCATCTCACAACGGTTCGTTTGCAATGGCACTGAAAAAAAGAGATTCGTGACCGTTTTTTTCACACTTGCAGCCGTTCCTCGGTCATGGGATCAAATCTCAAGAGGCTTGGCAACTGGCATGTACTTATGACTGCTGCAGCATCCCGGGAGTCACATGATCCCCTTTTGTGACCTTCCAATGAGCAAAGTCCATGGAGATGCCAACTGATTTTTTTTAAGTTATTTTCTCTCTCTCTCTCTCTCTCTCTCTCTCACACACACACACACACTTTATCTTTTTCTTTCTCTTTTTTCTCTTTTCTCTTTATTTTTCTTTTTCCTTTCTCTTTCTCTCTTTCTCTCTTTCTCTCTTTTTCTCTTTCTCTCTCCCTCCCTTTCTTTCTTTCTCTTTTTCTCTTCCTTTTTTTCTTTCTCTCATTCTCTCTCACATACACACACACATACACACACACACCCCTCAAGTACATCAACTACTACACACTCATGAGATAGTGTAGGAAAGGAAGCAATGACCTAGTAGAAGACTGTTTAATTCCCTCCATTTAAAATGTGTGTGTGTGTGTGTGTGTGTGTTGTTCTGCAGGAAAGGTTCAATCAGTCTGAATACGGGAAAATTATTTTGATTTTCATGCAAGCTATTCAACACCAGCTGAACTACATCATTTGAAATAATGGCATGCGTGGGACAAAACACAGATCTACGAAAAGCAACTTCAGCTGGTTTTTTTAAAAAAACCTTAAAACAAAAAAAACTACAATTTTTAATTCTGTATTACCTATTCGGAACTCTTTTTAGAAACGATTTATCTCCATTGGAGACAGAAACATCTATTATTTTTCCCCTGAGAGATTAACTTCTGGAGGCTTTCTATAGAGTAGAGCTTTCGCTCTGATTCATATCCTCCCTTTGGCTAGAACTGCTATTTGTGGCAGCAATGTTTCCAGTACAATAACAGCACAGCGTGGTTAGTTAGTAGGTTTTTATTTTTATTTTTATTTAAAGCATTCTGGTTGGGAAGGGGGGGGAATTATTGCATTTCATCTCTAATTACCAAATGCCACCTGAGTATATTCAAATTTGCAGGCAGTTTTCTGCAATTAAAATTAAAAGGTTATTCTCATACTAAGAAAACTGCAGAATCTGGGGAATCAAAACCACTTGTTTTACAAAGGTTAGCCCTTGACTTATAACAGTTCATTTAGGGACCATTCAAAGTTATGATAGCACTGACTTATGATTGCTTTTCATTCTTGTAACCATCACAGCAGCCAGAATTCAGATGCCTGGCAATTGACTGAATAACTGCAATGATTCACTTAACAGTGGTAGCAAGAAAGGTTGCAAAATGGGGCAAAATTCACTTGACAAAGGCTTCACTTAGCAACAGAAATTTTGAGGCTCAATTGCAGCCATAAGATGATTATCCAACTTAATTCTAACCTGCCCTGTTAACGGTTAAAGTTAGTCTCCAGGTGAGTTAGCTTGAAATGCTAGAAGCTCTTGAGAGTTCATGCTTCGTCCAGCTAAATTTCATCATTTCCAGAGATATTGGGAAGTTAGCGCTCCGTAATTTCAGAAACTCCCAAACACAGTAACTGCAGAGAGAAATTATATTTTTCTACTGCTGAGTTAAGGTACCCTGCTAAGACCTGAATTCTGGCGATCGAGACAAGGGTTTATTGCTTTAACTGGCAGGAAAGAGAATATATACATTAAAAAGCCTCTACAAGCGAGAAGATGTTAGGAGCAATGCATCATTTGAAATCAGTTAAGGCACACAGATCAATACCGATCCCCAAAAAATCCGTTTGCGGGAATGGTTGCGGGAAGTCAAAGAGAGGAAGTTGGCAGAAACATCTATTTTCCACGAGGCTAAATAAGAACGATGACGAAAAAAATGAACACTTTACGAAAAGCGTCAGCAGAAATATATTTATGGAACAACAGTAGTGCCAAAATACGGCCCATAGTGAACAATGACATTGTTTAATTACTGCCGCTGTCACATTTTACGATGGCTGTAAAAAAAAGATCGTAAATTGAGGACAGTCACATGGTGACTCGTTTAAGGACCATCTCGACTTATGACTGAAATTGCAGGCTCAGTTACAGGCAGTCGATTTATGGACAGCAAGTCAGACCAAATATACAGAGAGAGGCATGATGGATTAAAAGATGGATGGATGGATGGACAGACAGACAAGAGATGAGAGATATAGACATGATAGACAGATAGACGGACAGATAGAATTTCCACTGCTAAAACATGTCAATTTTAAGCCATATAATTTTTATCGCGTGAAATATAAGCTTCCTGTAAAGAAATGGGGCATTAATGACTTCAGATTCCCTCTGTGATGACCCAAAGGGGCGTGGCACAAAGGTAACCCACTCAGATAATCAATAGGAGTCCTTTTATTAGCTCCACCTTTTCCCCCAATGTCCAGGTTACCTTCTGGGTGGAGAAAAACTCTCCCGGGAAAAGCCTTGACTGTAGAAAATTCAGTCCAAAACAAGGTACACACAAACTGTAACTTAAAGTCCAATCAAAGTAAAATGATGTCATTACTCCAGCAGGGCAGGAGAAGGAATTCCAGACGTGAAGCACAGCAATAACTCAACACGGTTGAGAAGATGCCAGGAACGCAGATAACCAAAGTCAACACAATATAAAGTCATGTTTGCTCCCAGCTGCTGCACTCAGCATGCATTTTTTTAAACTCTCTTCCCAGCTACGGCTAATGAAGGGAATCAGGGCCCTTTCCTCCTCCATAAGCCACGCAACCCACATTACTCCCTTCTCCATTCCTCCCTGCATGCCCTAAGATGAAGAGGGGGTGGGCCTGGATCTTCCTCCAAATTCCCTTTCCCTTGTTCTACCTCTTCTCTGCTCTGCCCAGCCGGACTTTGCCATTGCCCAGTTTCTTCCACAGCCAATGGAGCCACACTCCCACTGTCTCCTCTTGTTAGCTGTTCGGCTTCCTCCTCGGATTCAGATTCCCACAGAGGCATGACACCCTCCATGGGCCACTGAATTTTCAGTGCATTTTGGGATTTTGGCTTTTATTGCTTCCGGCTGCCGAGCTCTGCTTTCTTTATTGGTCTTTTATCGGAATCCTTTGGGAGATGTTTATGGCATCCCAGGATGAAAGGGTGCATGGATCGGAGTTGCAGGATGTTATACAATCTCACAACAATGGCATGCCTTCGTCGTACTCTAGTTCACGGCATCAAAATTACAGTCCATTGTCATATTGCATCAGCTCCAAAAGCTTCAAATCATACAGTCCACTCAAGTAAAATATCTCTGGCAGCAGGCAGGAGTAAATAACAAGTAAACTCAGATTTTCTTATGAGCTACGTAATGACTAGCAAAAAAAAATTTAAAAATCAATTTTTTTTAGAAGGGAACTGCGGCTAGTTCCCTTCTACAGGAAGCTCCTAGAAAAGCCGATTCGCAATGTTTCAAATATAGAATTGGTGTTTGCATATTTTCTGGTCAACCAACCCAAAGAAGTATTTATTGAGCTCCAATGTGCAACCAGTTTGGTCCTGAGATATTATTACTTTGCATCTAATCCTTTTGGTGAAACTCACAAACTTACTTTTTTCTTTCTTTTTTTTTTTTCTCTCTCTCTCTCTCCCTCCTTTCCNTTTTTTTTTTTCTCTCTCTCTCTCCCTCCTTTCCTTCCTTTTTTGGAATAAAGATACTTACATCCTCTCTCATCCAAAAAAAGAAACAAAAACTGAGTGATAGATAAAACTGTAGGTAATCCTCAATTTAAAAACAGTTTGATTAATGACTGTTGTGGTTTGCCAACCACAGGTGCGGACGGCTGAGGTTTCAGAGAGCGAGGACTCAGATGAGGGCCCGCGTGTGATGCACGCGGGGCCAGGACCATCAGAGAGTGGAGTGCTGCCTTCGGAGATTGTGGAGGCTGGCAGTAGTGAAGAAGAGGCCCCAGAGGAGCCTGTGCCCAAGGTGCGTGCACGCAGGGCCACTCGAAGGAAAGAGCAGCTACAGCAGCATGGGCGACTCAGGAGTAAGGCTGCAAGGTAATGGCCCCTCCCTTAAGGGATAGAAGCCTTTGGAATGGAGAATAGAACGGAACAGGAGTAGAGTAGAGTAGGGTAGAGTAGGGTAGGGTAGGGTAGGGTAGAGTAGAGTAGAATAGAAACAGGAACAAGAACAAGAACAAGAACAAGAATAGAATAAGAATAGAATTCAGAACAGAATCAAATAGAAAAGAATAGAGTAGGAAATAATAGAGTAGAGTAGAACATAGAATAGAATAGAATAATGAAGAATAGAACAGAACAGAATAGAATAGAATGGAATAGAATAGAATAAATATTGGATGAATAATAAATAGAAATAGAATAGAATAGAAATAAAATAGAATAGAATAATGAAGAATGAATAGAACAGAACAGAACAGAACAGAACAGAATAGAATAGAATAGAACAGAATTCTTTCTTGGCCAAGTGTGATTGGAGACACAAGGAATTTCTCTTGGTGCAGATGCTCTCCGTGTACATAAAAGAAAGGATACATTTGTCAAGAGTCAAGAATCATCAGGTACCAAAACACCAAAGCCTAACATTCACACAATAACCTATCCAGCATCATAGGGACAGGTTCTCCCTGCTGCTGACTGACACTGATCTATTTCTAATCCTACCACATCAAGAGTATTCAGAACAGCTCAAGTTCAGCAAACAATTGGACAGGTTGTCATGTTGGTACTTCCAACAAGAGTCAATCAGCCATCCGAAGGGTTTAACCTCTGTGTTGATGGAGGATTTCCTGTTAATAAAGCCATTAAATGTTTTTTAGGCAGGTCCTTCCACTATATCCATGCACAGAAAGAAAATTTGGCATTCTGCAATTACTACTTCAAATGACAAGAACCGTACTGTGGGGGTCATACTGCATTCGACATTGCAAACAGAAATATTTTGTTTATAAAATGTCTTCATTCCTTTCAGCAGTGTGTTCTATTTCTTAAACAAAAGAAAAACGAGTTGGGTGGAAAGGGAAGGGGAAAAAATATATGAAATTGGATTATCGTTCAAGACTGTAAGGAACACACTGGGCAGGTGAGAACAGCATACTAGACTAGAATGGGACTGCAACGTGGTTTGCAAAAACTTTAGGTGAGGAGGGTGTGGGAAAGCAGCCATTTGAAAGACCAGGATAGAAAAAAGAAATCTTGGATGCCCCCCAAATTATCTCTCTCTCTCTCTGGGATCAGCGGCAGTTTTTAGAATCTGGGGAGAACTGGAGGACAATAAATAATAAGTACGAAAGAAATTATTCTCAATGTAAGAAAGGCTCCCTTGGGAATAAGTACAAGATGGCAAAAGTCTTTAAAAGATAAGCATCCACTCAGAAATAGAAAGATAAAGCTTGACTTTTTGAAACTTGAGTCTGAGAAATGACAAGGAATCCTACACATAACAAAGGGTAAAACCAGTTAAATCCCTTTGTTAATCTTTTCTTTTCATTATTAAAATGAGGTATGATGAGTGAAACATAGGAGTTTTTTCTAACTCTTCCTGGAGCCCAACTCTGCATATTTACTTGGGTGCCAACCCCAATACAAATCACAACTTTTAAATAAGAGAAAACACAAGACTGCCTCAAAATAACCAAATCTGCACAGGGAAACATTTCACAGTGCAGAAATATCTCACATCTGAACTTCGTGAAGTCACAGACCTCAGGCTCTGACGAGCCTCTCCATTCAGAATGGACATTCATCTCTACGTGCATAACTACCTCTCCAAATTGCACCAAAAGCAGAAGAACAAAACAGAATAATAACAGAGTCAGAAGGGACCTTGGAGGTCTTCTAGTCCAACCCCCTGCTCAGGCAGGAAACCCTATACCATTTTAGACAAAAATGTGTTCAAACTCTTCTTAAAAATCTCCAGTGTTGGAGCATTCACAGCTTCTGGAGGCAAGCTGTTCCAATGATAAATTATTCTAACTGTCAGGAAATTTCTCCTTAATTCCAAGTTGCTTCCCTCCTTGATTAGTTTCCATCCATTGCTTCTTGTCCTGCACTCAGGTGCTTTGGAGAATAGTTTGACCCTGTCTTCTTTGGAGTGGTACCTTAGACATTGGAACACTGCTATCATGTCTCCCCTAGTCCTTCTTTTCATTAAACTAGACCTACCCAATTATTTACACCAAGACAAATTTCTTGTGTGTCCAATCACACTTGGCCAATAAAGTATTCTTGTCCTGCAACCATTCTTCATGGGTTTTGGCCTCCAATTCCCTAATCATCTTGCTGGAACATGTTTCTACACTGAGGACCTCACGTGTCCTATTCTGGCTTCATCAAAGGTGCAATTGTTTTTCGGCAAAATACAGGAGACAAATATATTATTCACAACCACAAAGTGCAAAGAACAATTTCCAAAGATCAGCTAAAATATCTTGGCAATAGTTACAGGCTGGACTGATAGGTGTTTTTTTTTTTTCTTTCCTGATGGAAGAAATAAAGAGAGTCAATTCTGACCCAAAGTCTCAGTTGCAATAATTTCTCTCTGGTCTGTCACAAATAAGAGAAGGGAGGCATCAGGTAAACTAGACAGCCAAAAAGTTCTTGATTCAGGGCAGGGGTCCCCAAACTTGGCAACTTTAAGACTTGTGGACTTTAACTCCCAGGAGGAATTCTGGGAGTTGAAGTCCACAAGTCTTAAAAGTTGCCAGTTTAGAAACCTCTGATTTAGGGCATTCTGCTTCAAAGGAAAAGTCTGAACAAAGAACTGCATTCTTCAGTGTTGCAACCTGGCAGATAAGGGCACCACAGACTCAAAATCCACCTCTGCGGCTTCCCTCCCAGACTCAGAAGTTGATCAAAGACCTCAAGAGTTCAAGGAAAGATTAAGCGGCTTCACCTTAGTCAACTCAGATAAATTGCAGAATTGAAAGGAAAAGGAGCTGGAAAGAAAACGTGGAATCTTTCATAAAGGGCTCCCCAGTGAACTGATTTATGAATGTTATTTTCAAAGGTGAGTCAAGGAAAATTAGCAATTCCACTTCCAAGCTTACCTCCTACCTAATTAATGATTTCCTACCCAAACGGCACAATGGAACTATTGTGTACGTCTCTTCCTCTGGAATTTGTGCACGCCACCCGGTCTCTTTATCTGCACAGTTTAAGTTTAAAGCACAGCCTATTCTTCCACAGACAAAAGCTTATTTTTCCTTCGATACGGCTGTGGCTTAGAACAGAAACCTAGGCCTACCTGTGTCAACTTTAAAGATTGCATGGATGAGAAGAAACAAGCTCACCGGCAAAAACAAAGCAAGAAGCAAATGTATATGCCTAATTAAGGGAAAAAGTGGGGGGGGGGCAATGAATCCCACAACTGAACAGCCTCAAATTAAGAACAAAGACCCCAGGGGGAGGGTAGATTAGCAGGAAGTCCTTCAGGGATTCCAAGAGCCACCCTTAAATTTAGGAAAACAGATTTATGGATGCATCTGTCTGCATTTGTGTGACTCCCTTGAAATATGGGTTAGCAACCTGGGACCCCGATAGGGAACAAAAGGAACCAGGAAAAGTCTAGGAGTACCTTCCCCTGATTTAGGGATTTTATTCAAAAAAAAAAAAAAAAAAAGCTCATCTCTCCAGAAATGCATCCAANAAAAAAAAAAAAAAAAAAGCAGCTCATCTCTCCAGAAATGCATCCAATCGAGGTATCTAGAGCTGATCTGCAATTCTCAAAAACTTGTGTTTTTTTAATTAAAAAAAAATCTGTTGGTTGGGAAAGGCACCAGCAGACTCTTGGATTTCTGCAGCCAAAGACTAGCAGGTCTTTGCTCCCATTTCCTCAAAAATATGACCTACCCCGAAAGTAAGTCCTAGCTTGATTTTTACACATGCACCCCAAATAAGCCCTAATTAAGAGCCCGCCCATTCCAGAGTGGACGGGTAAAAATTAAGCTATGGTGGGGACAAAGGGGTGGAGCTGCCCTACTACTTACCTTTGGACAGTTGTAGTCAGGCCTCGGAAAAAAGAAAAAGAAAAAAGACAGGGCCATTTTGGGGGGCATTTTCAGACTGTGTTTTGACCTGAAAACGGCCCCAAAAATGTCCCCCAAACAGCCATGCGTGCACCGGCCAGCTGGTCTTTGGGTTTCCGGTAAACTGGCACATGCATATGCCCACATGTTCCTGTTTGGGCACTCGGTGTTGAAAAGGTGTGCCATCGCCACCCGAGGACATTGCAACCACCATAAATATTTTAACAACAAACTAACAAATTAACAGAGTTGAAAGGAGGGATCTTGTAGGTCATCTACTCCAAACAGGAACCAGTTGCCAAGCAAACGGGGATTTTGATCACGGGGACACTACAAGGCGCTAAGTGTGAAAAACAGGCACAAGTCTCTTTTCCTCAGCGGTCTTGTAACTTTGGCCACTCAATGGACTGTGGTAAGTTGAGGGTTACCTGTATTTCCGTGGCGGTTCTCCATCTTATAGCCCCCAAAAGAGAGACTCTATATTGGGGTTTACTTAATTCATCCAGGGCCTGCATGGACTTGGGGAGGGGGCTGCATTTAAGAATAAATGGCAAAGAAGGTTTTGTCTTATGGCACTCACTGGTGCTACGTCTTGTCTCGTGGAAAGGGTAGTGAGAGAAACACGGAAAGAGAAACACTGCAGCACATCCTGCCCTGGAGATAAAACTATCTAAATTTAGCCAAGTGGTTTTGTTGAAGAAAGAAAAAGAAGAAGAAAAGGAGATTGAGAACAGTACAGGAAATGCAGAGAAGAAAATGCTTCATGTTTTTGTTTTTTTGGCTCTAAAAATACATTTACTTTAATCTCTTAGGAACAGAGAGAGGCAAAAAGACAGAGAGCCCAGGGAAGTAAGAAGCCACTATGAGGATGGTGCAAAGTGAAGGCGTTATAGAGGCTGGAAACAAAGGTGATTGTCCCCACCCACCCACCCACCCCGCCCCATGTGGAGACCGGATGTCCAGGGACCCTGGGGGGAGATCCCCATGTGGTGGAGGCAGGGGGGGATGAGATCTTCTTGAAGGTTCTTCACCCACTACTAATGGCAGAGCATCCCTTGCCACAGGTGGCGGGGGGGGGGGGAGAGAATTGAGAAGAGGGAGCCAATATAAGGCCAAAGATCAATAGTTACCACTTAGTAAAGAGGCTTATTGTGAGCCCTTAAACCAAAGGTCTTCAAACTTAGCAAATGTAAGACTTGTGGATTCAACTCCCAGAATTCCTAAGCTAACGTGACTGGAGAAGAAATTCTGGGAGTTGATGTCCACAAGTCTTTAAAGCTGCCAAGTTTGGGGACCCGTGGTCTAGATATTTATATAATCCTATATCACCCATCCTGTCTGTCTGTCGATCAAACCAGCTAGCCAGCCAGCCATACACTCTCTGTCTATCTAGTTCTGTTCTTAGATTTGTATATAATCTATATCATCCATCTCTATCCATCCATCCTATCAATCATCTATTCCTCCCTCTCCCTTCCTTTTATCCAGCTAGCCCAAGGGTCTTCAATCTTGGCAAGTTTAAGACTTGTGGACTTCAACTCCCAGAATCCCTGAGTTAACATGGCTGGAGGAGGAATTCTGGGAGTTGATGTCCACAAGTCTTAAAGCTGCCAAGTTTGGGGACCCCTGCCTTAAAGAGTTGCTTCTCTTAAGTTATCATCAAGCAGAAACAGAAGTTAGATTTAAAAATAATAATACAAGAGAATGACGAACTTTGAAAAAAAAATGGCATATTAAATGTATAAGTAAGCACTATGGTGACTCTATGTTTATTATCAATGTTACGGTGAGATATCATTGTTGCTATATGATGACTACTAATGTTATGAATGCTATTGTTAGGATGGTGATGATGATTACTCAGAACAACTACAGCCAGACAACACACTGTTTATATAGACCAGGGGTTTGCAAACTTGGCAACTTTAAGACTTGTGGACTTCAACTCTCAGAATTCCTCAGCCAGCTTTGCTTAAAATGGCCAAATGTTAAAGGGGCCAAGGTGGGAGACCCCTGCACTAGATGAAGAGATATTAAGAAGATGCTGGACTGGGCAGAAATGGACAGACTTAAATAGAAGCTCAAACAGAAAGAAGACACAGAATACTGCCAAGCATACGAATTTGGATCTCATGGCCGCAGAGATGTTCCATTGGTCGTAAGGGTGAAAAACGGTCATGTCACTTTTCTCAGTGACGCTGTAGCTTTAAATGGTCACGAAACACATGCTTGGGCTATCCATATTAGATATTTCCTCGGAGTTGCTTTAGTTTAGGGTGCAAAAATACAGGAAGCCCTCTCAACCTACAGCTACCACTGAGCCCAACGTTTGTCTTGCTAAGTGAGAAATTCAAATGAAGTTGAGTGTCAGGGTTCCAGCAGTTACTCCAATTAAATCATTCATCCACACTCCCAAAACTAAAGAGGATTTATTGGAAGGTAACATTCCACCTCTGGCACTAACCTGGGAGTAGCCAACTCTGAGATACGTAATTCATTGTCACCCTTGATCCTACTTCCCCCTCCCATCCAATGAAAAAACATCCACAGCCAAGAGTCATCAATCATGCTCTCAATTAGATTTTTGCATGGCAGAAGCTTCAGTCATCTAATCAGTCTTTGAAGAAAATATGAATGGAATGTACTTTCGATTCCACACTGCCAACTGCTGTTTGAAACTCCCCCCCTCTTTCTGTTGACAACTATAAAACGTGTATACAAAATGACTGCCCCATTTTACAACTCTTCCCACCACCATCATTAAATGAAGCACTCCAGTTGTTGAATCGGTCACGAATGTGGCTTTCCCCCGACTTTGTTTGGTCAAATGGGGACCACCTGAAGCATCTGAATGGAAACCACTAATGGCAGGGATGCTGCAAGGGTCATAAGTGTGAAACAATGGTCGTAAGTCCCTTTTTTCAATGCCGTTGCAGCCACCAAGTGAACTATAGTAAGTCGAGGACTCCCTGTATCATATCAAGAAGTTCAAGGGAAACCAAAGGTTTCAGATCCAGAAAAGAATGGGAGGAAAATGTTCGTCCAGAGTAAAGCCAACTAGGTGGACTTTGGTTGTGCTAGACTTCACTCTCAGGACATTATAGCTTTTGCATGTACTGGCTGAGGAATATGGGTTTTGGAGTCTAATTAGAGTAATGAACGATAATGAGGATCCATTCTGCATCCACATTATAAAATTTGGTCACCACATTATAAAAAAAGGTGTTGAGACTCTAGAAAAAGTGCAGAGAAGAGCAACCAGGATGATTAAGGAACTGGGGGCTTTAACATATGATGAACAGTTGCAGGAACTGGGCATGGCTGGTCTAGGGAAGAGAAGGACCAGGGGAGACGTGATAGCAGTGCTCCAATATCTGAGGGGCTGCCACAGAGAGGAGAAGAGGGTCAAGCTATTTTCCAAAGCACCTGTAGGCCAGACAAGGAATAATGGATGGAAACTGATCAAGGGGAGATTCAAACTGGAAATAAAAAGAATTTTTCTGACAGTGAGAACAATCAAATGATGGAACAGGAGTTGTGGCAACTTCATCACTGGAGGCTTTCAAGAAATTTATTCTAGTCTGGTGAAGAGAAGGACCAGGGGAGACAGGAGAGCATCTTCCAATGATTGAGGGAGGGGCTGCCACAGAGAAGAAGGGGTCAAGCTAATTTTCAAAACACCTGAAGGCCAAACAAGGAATAATGGATGGAAACTGACCAACCTAGAAATAAGGAGGAATTTTCTGACAGTGAGAACAATCAACCAAAGGAACAGAAGTTGCCCTCAGAAGTTGTAGGAGCTTCATCCCTGGAGGCTTTCAAGAAGAGACTGGACTGCCATCGGTCAGAAAATGGTGTAGGGTCTCCTGCTTGGGTGGAGGGTTGGACTAGATGACCGACAAGGTCCCAACTCTGTTAATCTGTGAATGCATATATTCAGATAGCGGCTTCTGACAGTTTTCTCTGGCTGTTTTAGTAGGCTACTTGGCCCTGTGCCCATCCCATAATGAAGGGGGCACCAGAACTCTGCAGATGGCCAGGCAAAAAGAAGGAACAATTGGCACCTCTGTCGAAAGAGAGCTAATGGGGATTCCAAAACCAAACATCCATCTTCAACAGCAAGCTGTGATGACAATGCTCAGAGCTTTCACAAAGGCAGATATTGAGGAGATATAGTTTGAAGATTTCGGGGGCTGGAGGCTAAAACATAGGAAGAAGAGGAAGGATTACAGGAATTGGGCATGTCTAATGCAAAGGAGGGCTAGGGGAGACATGATGGCAGTCTTCCAATATTTGAGGGGCTCCTACAAGGACAACAAGGTCAAACTATTTTCCAAAGCATCAA
Organism: Laticauda laticaudata; assembly: GCA_004320025.1. Lineage (NCBI taxonomy): Eukaryota > Metazoa > Chordata > Lepidosauria > Squamata > Elapidae > Laticauda > Laticauda laticaudata. The sequence goes on along the minus strand of BHFT01020100.1, from coordinate 5,574 downwards.
AAAGCAAGACAATGATTGGAAAATAATCAAGGGAGAGGAGCAACTTCCTCATGGTGAGGGCAATTGACCAGGGGAACAGTTTGCCACCAGAAGTTGTGGGTGCTTCATCCCTGGAGGCTATTAAGAAGAGACTTGTCTGAAATGGCATAAGGTCTCCTGATTGAACAGGGGGCTGGACTGGAAGACCTCCAAGGTCTCTTCCAACTCTATAATTCTATGTTCAATGATTTAAATCCCTCCCCTTGGCCAATGCAACATACATATGAGCAATTTCTAAAAATATAAAGAGGGACCCGTAATTTTGCTCTAGTTGCAATAGTTCCAGGAGAATAAATTTTCTTTTCATGCACATTATTTACACATTGTTTCCCGAATAATTCTCTGATTGGTAACTGCAAACTGTTGATTAAAAAGCCAAGGGAGATTATCAGAGTTCCTCGGCCTTCTGGAAAAATATTCACAGGCTGTTTTATTCAAGGTTCAAAGCAGTCAATGATAAAAGTACTGAATTCATTTAAAAAGAAAAATAACTTGAATAACTGCAGCCAACACTACAACAGCATTCTCGATGCTTTCAGCTCAACTCCCAGTTCTTAAATAAATATCTTGCAACTTTTTCCAACAAGTCAGGATGGGAAATGCCACGTCTGTTCATCATGTCCCAAGCCCTGCTCCAATCCAGCAAGAATGTTAAAAGTTGATAAATGTTATGGAGCACGGTCTGATTTTAAAAAAGTCCAGGAATAGAACAGCTCATATACATAAACACCGTCTCCAAATACTACAAGTAAATTGTGCTTATTACCATATATTTTAAAGGTTATAAATCTCTGCTTTGGATGAGAAGGTAGAGAAGGAGGAGGAAAACTCAGAAATCCAGTGAGAATTACATACATTACATACCCCAGAAATGGTCTCTGTTCCTAAAATTCCAGAGATGAGTTCAAGGACAGTTCCAGACTGTCAAACCAAGTACAGAAAACATCTGCTTATAAAGAGGGCATTCTCAAGCAAGGAGAAGAACATCTGCCTGCTAATCAGGAATGGGACTACTGAACACGGGGTGCAAAAACCCAGAAGCATTGTGGCTTTTTCTGTCCTCTACTTCAGTTTGATGCTACCTAGTGATGCTCTGGATTTTAATAGCTTCCACCTAGTAGCCCACCTCGAAATTGCGTTTATCTAAGAAGTAACTGGACTGAAGGAAACAATTGTACTACTGGAAACTGAAACAATCTCTGTAGGGTTCACACAATTTTGCTAAGCCATTGTGTCTTCAGCTGTGGTTTATTACATAAATAGGAGTCGACATGAGTCAACATACATAGCCATAAACTCTGATTTATAAATCACAACCACTAGGTTCATTTAATAGGCTGAACCAAACAAAGTGCATTAAAAGCAGAGGTCTCCAACCTTGGCCACTTTAGGAATTCTGAGAGTTGAAGTCCACAAGTTTTAAAGTGGCCAAGGTTGGAGACCCCTGCATTAAAGCTTAATTTTCCCATAAAGCAAATGTAGGGGCCGTTTCTGTTCACTTTAGGAGAGTTATTTCCTCTGCTACAGAAAGTCCACAGTCCCTCGGGGCTCCAGGACTAAAGAATCAAACTTATCCTGAAATTAATACCAAGCAGCGATTCACAGAAATAGGCCTCAGTAATGCCACTCCAATCTCTTTTGCGAAAGAAAGAAAGAAAGAAAGAAAGAAAGAAAGAAAGAAAGAAAGAAAGAAAGAAAGAAAGAAAGAAAGAAAGAAAGAAAGAAAGAAAGAAAGAAAGAAAGAAAGAAGAAACAAAAGACAGGCAGACAGAAAGGAAAGAAGCAAAAGAAAGACAGACAGGAAGGAAGGAAGGGAGGACAGAAGGAAAGAAAGCTGGCATGACTCATCTATTAGAGTTATCAGTGTGAAAATGTATCAAGCACAAACTGTTGAGAGAAGCTGAACGGTAAGCAAGATCTCACAATGCAGGAAGTCCCTGACTTATAGCCACAATTGGGCCCCAGATTTCTGTTGCTAAGCAAGACATCTGTTAAGTGAGTTTTGCCCCGTTTTGTGGCCTTTCTGGCCATCGTGGTGCAGTGAATCACTGCAGGTGTTAAATGAGTGACACGGTTGTTACGTGAATCGGTCTTCCTCGTGGACTCTGCTTGTCAGGAGGTGGCAAAATGGGACCAGGCGACCCCTTGGGTCCCTCCAACCACCATCCACCCCATCACCCCCATTTTGTTCATGGTTTTGCCAACCCAACACACCCTCGCATGACAATATAATCGCGGGATCTCAGTGCTGGGTTTGCACCTGACAATTGTTACAACCTGGGCTGGAAACTTTCGTGGAAAAGAAACCATTTCTCCCCATAGCCATGATGGTGAACCTATGGTACGTGAGCCTCAGGCAAAGTTACCTCGCTGCGCATGCGTGCACCTCCCAGCTGATTTGGGGGCAGTTTGAGGCTTTTGGCCTTTCCAGAGGCTTGAGGGAAGCCTCAGCAGGCTTTGCAGGCCGAAAAATAGGCCTGTTTTGTCACTTCTGAGAAATACCAGAAGTGACAAAATGGGCCTATTTTTCAGCCTGCAAAGGCTTCCCTCAAGCCTCTGGAAAGGCCAAAAAAAGCCTCAAACTGGCCAAAAATCAGCTAGGAGATGCAGTGAAGTAGGAGGCAGTGGGGGGGGGGCTTGTGTGCACATGTGCAGGGGATGTGGGGGAGCGTGTGCATTGCCTTCTAGGTGCTGTCACGTGAGTGCAAATGCACACACAATTTTTGGCACAGGAGCTCAGAAAGATTAGCCACCACTGCCCTATAGGGTTGAGCATGCTGGGGCTGAGAATTGTACCTGGATGGTGCAGAAAACCTTCTCCTCTAGGCAACCCCAACGGACTGCAAGCAGGCAGGACGTTTTCAGAACTCTGTGCAAAAAGCTTCTTTCTTATGTTCCCGTCCTACAGTCCAACCCCCTATTCTCCCAAAAAAATAAATAAATAAGATAAAATAAAATAAATAAGAGTGACAGATGCCTTCCTGTTGCATCATTTCTAGCCAAACTGCAGGCAGGAATATACAGACCTACATAAGTGAGTCACTCCGTGGTGTTGTGTTGTCGTCCTTGGGCCAGCTTGGCTTCATTGAGTCAGCCAGATTTTTTTTGGGGGGGGGGGGNGATTTTTTTTTGGGGGGGGGGGAAACAGCTGTGAGTTTTAATCTTCATGCCAGGGAACTAGGAAATAGAGAGTTTTAAAATATAGATTTCAATTTTATTTAACTAGCTAGCAACAAAAGGAGTTTCGGCACAGGCGTTCCTCCATGAACAAGTTCATTTTGTGACCGAAGTTCTGACAACTCTGGGGAAAAAATGACTTACGGCTGTTTTTCACACTTACGAATTTGGCACCATCTCTGGGGTCACATGGTCCAAATTGGGATGCTCAGCACAATTGACCCATGTCTATGACAGTAATAAAGTTTTATTCCATTCTATTTCTATCCTCCTTTAACAACAGTAATTTTGGGCATGATTGTGGTCGTAAGTGGAGGATGTACTGTATTTGGCCCCAAGAATTGCTCAATTTCTCCCTTTCTTTTTCTTTTAGAAATTCTACCTGCGTTTCTAAAACCAGGATCTTGCTAAAGGGTGGAAAATCCCAACTTAGACTCTGAAATTACCTATCCCAATAAAGAGCGTTTCTAGGCTAGATTCAGAGTGCAATTTTTTTAATGCCTTATTGGGAGGAAACCACATGGCCTTGGCTAAAGAAAGACAAAAAGGGTTGTGCTCTGAGGCTTTCCTAATCACAGTTAATTCAACAAACAACTAAGGAACCTCTTCCAACCACCACATGGGCTCTTTCAAGATATTTAGTTAGAACTATGATTCGAATATTCTCTCCACCCTCTGAATCCACATCAACTGGGGATTTCTTGAAATCTGAAAGATATGCAACACACACATACACACAAGGAAAAAAAAAAAACCCACCATAATTGAAAATATCACCTTGCCAGACTGCAGATGTTTACACAACAAGGCGGGTTGTAGCAGATGGAGAGAACTGATCTTAATCACAAAACAGATCTTCATCACAAAAAAGAGGACACCACATTGTTTGCTTCATTAAACAAGATGCAAAAATGAAACCTGATTTCCCATTGTTATTTTTTGTCCCGTCTTAACTCAGTATTTTTCAACTTCAAGATCCATGGACAACAACTCCCAGAATTCCCAGAGCTGGCTGGGACGCTGGAAAGGGATGTGCATTTTGTACACATATAATCTAAAATAAACACTTATTTTTTGGGGGGTGGGGAAAAACTCATAGGGTTTATAATAATCAGCAAACCACAACTATTAATTTAAAATCATATTCACCAATGCTGTTTTATTTGCCCTGTTATAATAAACAGAGGTATCTATGGAATTCTTTGCTCATCAGGTCAGAAGTCGTTGAGGCACCTCAGTGTCCATTTTTAGCAAGCTGAATATCCTAACAATTGAAATTTAAATAACCGTTGCAATGTTTTAATGGTGTTTATGCAGTAATTTTAGGTCCAGGAGCCAAATCACATGTAAAAACATCCATGCAATGTTACTTAATAACAAAGTTGTCCAAGGTTAAAAAAAATTTTTTAAAAATGAGATATTAGGTTATGTGTTAGGAAAGCAGAACTCTTGGTGAAATAGGCAACTCCACAAATTGCTTAAAGAAATTAACAATCTTCCAAACAGTCATGGGGGGAAACTTCCAGAACCAAAGTCCTAACAATTGGGTTTCTTTTTTGCATTAGATATTTTGGGCTGAGGTCATACAATTTACCCACAAATCTTACTCCTGCGATTCTTAGTAAAAACGAAACCCGCCTGGCTGTGAGCGGGGAAAGGGCACTGCTGGGAAAGGCTGCCAATAATCTGCATTTCAAAGAATAAAGAGCCTCTGAAAAGGGCAGAAAAGAGCGGCCTGCCTTTGGCAAAGCACCGAAAATAAAATTTAAAACAAAACAAACCAAACAAAAAAAGATGAATCTCAGACCTGAACCGACCAGCCAAGATTTTTTTTTTGGTAGGAAAACCCAGCAAATGAACCACTTTTAACCCAAAGATTTTTCCCAGTCTCGGCAGCCGCCTCCGATTCATGAATTCGGAAACCATCGGAGGTCGTTCTCATCCTTGGAGCCCCCAACAACGCCCCCCTGCAAAAAAAGTCTGTTTTTTCTTTTAAAAGAAACCTTTCCTTGCTAACCTCGGAATTGACAGCTCCGGCTGGGCTCTCAGAGCGACGTTACACCGTCGTTAAACGGGGCAAGCTCTCCAAAAGGCCCATCAAGGGGATGCCTGGGCCTTTCCTTTTCTTTTTTCCGCCCTCCCCCAAGCCCCCTCCGCTTTCTGTCATTCCCGACCCCAGGCCCCCTTCCCTGAGCCCCAAGGCCCATCATCCATGGCCGAATGACACCCTCCGCCAGGGGTTGCCAAGCGCGGCTCCTTCCCAAGGGCCAAGCTGGGCTGAGGGTCTCCCCCAGTGAGGAAGGTCCCAGGTTGGGGGAGGGAAGGGGATCCGGGGGGGGGTCTCCATGGGGGGGGGGG
>BHFT01020099.1:0-31306 GCA_004320025.1 Laticauda laticaudata | reverse complement strand
GAAGGAAGCTGAACAGCACACATGTAAGTACCCGCGAAAACTTAAAAACACACACACACACACACATATATATATATATACACACACACACGCACATACACACACACACACATATATATATATAGTATTATATATCAATTTATATTACCAATAAAACATTCAAAATTAATTCACTAGCTAATAAGGGGCCTTATTCATGGAAATGAATTATTCAGAGAATTATATTGATTTAATATCTTTGTCCATTATCATCCAAAGTGAAAACTCAATATTGGCTTTATGTTTTTTCTTATCTATAAAACTAAAACTATTGCAATAAAATCAATGAGAAAAGATATGTTACATCAATTATTTTAAAAAATATAGAAAATCATACACAGTTTTAACAATTTTGAATTGTTTCTTAGCCAATGACAATTAAAGAATGTTTTGCTGTATAACCATCTTGTGGACATATATACATCTAAAAAGCAGAGATTTTTATTGAATAAAATAATAATGAGGCATGGTGGTGCAGTGGTTAGAATACAGTGCTGCAAGCTACTTCTGCTGACTGCAGGCTGCAATTTGGTAGTTCAATTCTCCATCTGTCCGAAGTGAGTAAAATAAGGCCCAGATTGTTGGTTGCAATATGCTGTCTTTGTCAACTGCTTAGAGAGGGCTTTAAAGCACTGTGAAGTGGTATATAAGTCTAAATGCTATTGCTCTTGTTATAATGAAGCATCTTCTTAAAATGATGCCTTTACAAGAAAAATCCCAGAAGAAACTTTCTTGTGTTCTTTTAATTCAAAATTTTCCCATGAATATCAATGCCATACTGAGAGTACATTAACTGCAATATTAAATAAGAATTCCCAAGCAAGAAAATGCTTTAGAATATCACATTAAAATCTACAGGATTTACTTCAGATGAAACCATGAAAACAAAGGCCAATTGGGTAATACTAAGGCACTTAAGAATAAGAACATATGTGTTCAATGCCTATGCATGGTATCTTTACTAGTTCAATACTAAGTTATAATGTAATTTATAGACACATCTGACTATTTACTTTCCCAGCTTTGAAGCCAGATTGTAAAATGTCATTCTATTGCATATTGCAAATTGCAATCTTTCGACAAATGGTCAAGAAAATTGTTGTGATTTGGAGTGAGGTTGGTTTTGCTGAGCACAAAGAATATTTTCATATGAATGAGAATGGAGAAATGGGTAGGCAGCACAAATAATGAACAACATGCTTGAAAGAGCTGTCAGTGGAGAAAAGAAGCTGCTGCCATTCCTTCAAAGAAGAAAAGTGTGCTCTCATTAACTTGCTTTCATTGGCATGTACATGTATAGCAGTATTTCCAGAGATCATGATCATAATCTGGCAGTCGATTCATATCTGGAGACTGCCCAAGATGGGAATTTCTGGTATAGAGTGTTTATCTCAGAAAGCTTCTCTAAAGGCTGTCCAAACAAATAGACACCCATGAAAATTGGGATCATTAATTACTGGAGACCTTAGAACTAAAAGAAGTGTCTTTGCCTTCTGTATATGATGAAAAAAAGGAGGAGAATAAGCCTTAGCCTCATATAAATATGTTCCTTGAAGGAAGAGCCATTGAACTCCACCTCTCTTTTCCTGTGGGAATTACTGTGTTCTTTTATTTACTTATGCAGATGAGTGGACCTGTGGACTTGTATGTACTAATTTGTGTGAAAAGTGATCGTGAGTATATACAAAGAAATGATTAGATAATTTTACAAATATTTAATTTTCATCAGTAGGCTCTGCTCTTTTTGGGGGGGGGTGGCTTGACCAACACATATGTAAGCATACATTTATAGAGGTGAGAGGAGGTCTATGGCTGCAATGGCAGAAGTGGTTAGGATGCTGAGGCAAAAAACAATTGAGGCCAACCTGCGCATAGCCTGGATTGATGAAAGGAAGCCTCTATCTTAATGCCAACACATGAATCTATGAAGTCAACACAAGATGAAGGACTTTCTTTAATAACTCAATGGAATTGTGAAAGACAACACTGAAAATCAACTCAAGATAGCTCACACAAATGGCCATCAAGTGTGGACTATACCAAGGTAATGAACTATCTCCACTGCTGGCTTGAACCCCTTAAGACTTGGAGTTCTACACAGTATCTTATCTGTTCCTAACATTGTGCCTTTCTGGATAGAGAGTTCTGATGTTATTACTGGGGTTTGTTGGAGATACAGGTCACAGCCCTAAGAACACTTTGGCCTTTTCCCCACATATCCTCTCTAATTTCTCTTCAGGTCCTGGTACATCTTCAACTTATCATTTTTCTTGATATTGCTGTCACTTGGCATTGCTACATGTATCATCACCATGAGAATCCAAAATTGAGGAAAATACACATCACTCATAGTGGTGAGGAGGGAATTTTTAAAATTAATTTATGTACTGCTAAATAAACCATGTGCATATAAATATATAACTAGACCATGTGCATATATCTCAGAGCCTGGTATCTAAATTATTGATTTCAATGGACATTGGAAACTCTGGCTGACAAAGAAGGAACATAGGAAGTCTGTAAGATTTTTATGTCAATTTATAAACCTTTCCACTCTGATTTTCCTTTTTATCTGTGGGACATGTCTTTTGTCTCTTCCCTTCAACTTTGCTTTCAATAGAACTATACTTTTTTTCATTTTTATCAGTCCCATTAGCAACTGCTAACACAATAAAACATTTCAAAATTCTACATTTAACAAAAGGGCATTCACTGAAAATCAAAAACATTAGACATTAACGTTGAAATATTTACCTACAAAAGTAGCATTTTGTTTTTTAATTCATAGTGATTTCAACAGCATAGAACTATCCAAAGAGGAATATCAGAATGATAAAGTACAGGTAGTCCTTGGGTTATGACCACAATTGAGCCCAATATTGAGATATTTGTTAAGTCAACTTTGCCCCATTTCATGACCTTTCTTGCCACAGTTGTTAAGTAAATCACTGCAGTTGATAAGTTAACATGGTTAATAAGTGAATCTGGCTTCCCCATAGATTTTACTTGTCAAAAGGTTGCAAAAGATGATCACATGACCTTGGGGCACAACAATGGTCATAAGTATGAACCAACTGCCAAGTATCTGAATTTTGATCATATGATCATGGGGCTGCTACAAAGATCATAAGTATGAAAAATGATCATAAGTCACTTTTTTCAGTTCTGTTGTAACTTTGAAAGGTTATAAATGAACTGTTGTAAATCGAGGACTAACTGTATAAATTTATCCATTTAAAGACAGTATCACTTATCAGCCAATTATCCCTGATAATCTCTGAAGAAAGATGATCAGCAACCTAGACTTTTGAAATATGCAAATGCACAATTAATCACTGAATTAGAAATATAGAGAAAATTCCCATAGATAAGAGAGATAAACACCTTTCACAAAACAATGATTGCAAACACATTTAAGGTACTGATTGAGAATACACAAGCTAGGTAATCTTCCCTTTGCATATTGATTGATACCTGATTATGTGGATGTGGATTATGTGGATCTGGATGTGTAACATTATATATGCTATATAAATTAAACACACACAAACACACACACACACGTATGTATGTATGTATGTATGTATGTATGTATGTATGTATGTATGTATGTATGTTTGGTTATTCGGGTTTTCTCCCGCATTTTCTTTTACGCGGGAGAAAACCTGAATAACCAAAGATCCACATACAAATACCTGTGAAAACCACAGAATCTATCTATCTATCTATCTATCTATCTATCTATCTATCTATCTATCTATCTATCTATCTATCTATCTATACATACATACATACATACATACATACATACATACATACATATATATATATAATGAATAAGTATTACATAAATTTAATTCCATTATCCATTCTTTGGACTATAGTGAACCACAAGAAATCATACCCCGAAAGAAAACTTTAATAAAACCCTAAAGAAATTAATGTTTGATTTGTTTACTATAAGCCTTGAAAAACATGTAATTAAACCTATTTCACATATTTAAACTGAAATGGAATTAATATTAATATCAAATATTAAAAGACAGAAATATACTTATTTGTGAAGATTTCAAGTTTCTTTGCCAAGCTACTCCACATTAGGACAAACTTTTATGTTATAAATATCAGTGTCCAAATGTACTGCTTACAAAATATGTATGAATTATTTTTCTGTTATTATTTTTTGTCATTGAAAGCTACAAATTAAGCATTAACTCCATTTGGAATATAGCAAAATCTAATAATAATTTTAGATTATTGTATTAGATTATTGAATTATTACAATTATATGAATAAATTAAATAAGTAAATTAACTTTGAAAAATTAAATTAGATTGTGCAAATGGAGGCATTTGCAATATTAGAGGTTGGTAATCAACCACTTTCTCTTAAAACATTTGGGGCACTACAACAGAGTAGCAAGGATAACCTTTTTATGTTTTAGCAAAAAAAAAGCTTCAGCTATGCTATGTTTATAATACTGCAACAGTTTTAACACTATAATTATAAAATATGTATTTAAAGGGACAAATACAATACATACCCTGATCTAAAACCTCCTCGTCTTCTCTTTTTGGCTGCTGTATTATCATACCCATGCCTTCATTTTTGATTTCTAAAAAAGAAAGTGAAAGAAATTTCACCAAGAAATTTCACATTACAAATATGAAATAAACTAGATAATTTCATGGTAATATGTATTCTTCTATCCAATGACATTTATACTGATATTCAATCACCATGAGTTGAATCTAGATATAATTAAGCAGGCAAGAGGGTCACAAAACCTGTCCCCCTCCCCAAAAAACCTTGCCTGAAAAAATACTGGCAAAAATTAGGCCTACCGGTTTTAAGCTAAAAATTTGGAAAACCACTAAATGGAAGCAACAGTTGAGTTGGATTTTATTCCTGTTTTACAGGGAGCCTTCCCTTACTCTTTTTCTATAAGAGCTTGTACAGTTCAACCATGTGATGACCCAGGGTGTGGCACAAAAGCAACAAAGTCACAAAGGAAGGTAAAGTCCATTTAATACCTCCAACTTGGCCCCCAATGTCCAGTTATCACCAGCTGGAGAAAAACTCTCCCAAGAACAGTTTTAAAAAAGGAAGAAATTCAGTCCAAACCCAAAATACATATAAATTATAAATAAAAACCAACACAAACCACACTGCAGCAATTAAGGAGACAGCGCAGGATAAGGAGACAGCGCAGGATATCAAAAGATAATGAAACACACACAGTTGGAAGAACCCAGATAAGACTTGACAAACAAAGATAATGCACGCTTTACTTCCAGCAAGGTGCTGTACGCAAACACCCTTTCAAAATCCTGTTTTCCCAGCTGCAGCTAATGAAGGGAATCAGGTCCCTTTTCTCCTCTGTAACCCATGTAATCCATGTTGCTCCCTTATTCGTTCCTCCCTGTGTGCCCTAGGATGAAGAGGGGGTGGGCCTGGGTCTTCCTCTCAATTCCCAGCCAGACTGTGCCCTTCCCCAGTTTCCTCCACAGCCACCAGAGCCACACTCCCATTCCCTATCAGCTACTCGACTTCCCCCTCAGAATCAGATTCCAACAGGAGCATGACAAACCATTTCTTGACCATAGTCACACAATTTGGGATTTCTGGAGATGCCACTATAGGGAGAAGAAATAAGGAAATGCTTTTTCTGGCTAATCAATATACACCTACGTTTAGGTTGAATGAATAAGAAATATGGCAACTATTAATTTCTGGAAGATAATTATTACATTTAGGAATTCAATTTAATTAACTAAAATATGCTATTTATAATTGATTTATAAGTATCTGTAACTTGGCTCATTCCTGTCCATAAGTGATTATGCTACTTATTCTTTAATGATAACCATATGTGAGAATTCAGGCTCACAATGGTTCTTCAATTGAAAGAACACTGTGATGTATCAAATTCTTATCAAATAAATTCCTACAGAAAAGGCAAATATACTAGTTAAAGAATATTTTCTCTCAGAAATAAGATTAGATAGAAAAAGTAGAAAACATCTTCTTTTGGGTTACAATTATTTTGACTTTCACAAGAAATTATTGCAATAGTATCACATATCTAGAATATAGATTTACTCTGGAAGATATTTTGGTCTGGTTAATTTGATAACCAGATGATATGAAATTGTTTAGAGTATGGAAATGTAGTCATTGTTTCCGTACTCTATCCTGAAGTATCACCTGATGTTTAAAGGCATTATCTTTAGATATGGCATTACTGTAATAGTTTTTCTTCTGGAAAGGTTATGAATACAATAGAATGGAATAATAATTTTGTTGTCATTTTGAAAGTACACTAATTGGCATACATTAAAATGAAATTTCATTGCATATAGCTCTCAAAGGTTCACCATCTCCAATATATACTACCTATATACATGAACATGATAAAATAAACACATACAAAATTATGTATAAAGCCACAAATATTATATGACCTATTGGTTATTTAATCTCTACTTCAGTTCCTTAAAATTATGATTTATTTAAATAGGCCTAGATTAAAGATATATTTCAATCCTTACTGTACGTTATCTTAAAACTAGAAATTTGGCCCAGTTTCAAAATAACTAATTTAAGTTAGTTTAATCAGAGAATTTCTTTTTCCAAGACATTTATGTTTAACACAGAAGAAAGGGGAAAGAGAAATATAGGATATGTTATAATCAAGCAGGTTGATTTCTATAAGATTAAACTGTATCTTACATACTTATTTGTGCATTTACTAGTAAAACAGAATATAAACAGCTTCATTTAAATTGAATCTCTGAATTATTTTTAATTTTTATTTCACTTTTTCATCCAATCTGGATAATTAAAGAAAGCTAACACAAAATATAAGAAAACGATAAAGGAACAGAATTAAAATTCAATCAATAAGTATTAATACTCTTTTTAATTTTACATAGAATTAGACATATTCTAATAATAGATTCTGATTTGAATGTGGTACAATTATTAATATTTATTTATTTTGCATATAATAAGATTTAGAACAAAGTAATATGACAACTAACTCTTAAACTATTAAATACTACATAATATCATATCAGTTGAATGTACTGTTGACTACCTGGAAGGTTGTGTTGGATTTTTTTGCACATTTTTTGGGGCTGCATAACTAAATATCAGCATATTTACATAGATATCTCAATCACTTTGGTTCACTTCCTCACAAATACTCTATATGTTCAGACATATCATTCTTTCCCACAGTGATATTAGCAAAGGAATAAAGGAATGAATGTTTACCTTCATTATGTCCATGGGCCATCATATTCATATCAGGCTTGACTGGAATAGGGATATTTGCTTCTTGAGGTATGCTTTTGAATATCTCTGGCTTAATGTTCTGTGTACAGGTCATGGATGAAACTGCATATTTGGCTTCCATGTAATACATAATATAGAAATTGCACATTTCATCCCTGGCTGTGCCCCTTCATCAAAATATGAACAGAGAGAAAAGATAAAATATAAATTTTAGCTAGACAAGAAACACACTTATAAAGATTAATATAAAATGGAGAAGAGGGAAGGACATCTTCCAATTACAAAGTCAGATAACACTATTCTTTAAAAATATTTCACATTAAATATGCATGGGGCTCTTGAAATAAAAGCTAATATCTCAAATGTTTACTTAGTATTTATTAAGAACATTGTATTACATAGTTTTATGAGGTATATTAAACCTTAGTAGACATTCCTAGCACCTTCAGTCATCAAAAGTTTTTTCCACTGACAGATTCTTAGTTATCACTCAATTTTTTTAAGGCCATGCCTGCTTAATTGTGGCTCCAATACAATTCATTTTTGTTTAATTTTTATACATATATTTCACAAGCTTCCATCAAAATGCATCCAGCAGTGCAGATTTCAATCAAGATCACTTATATGGAATGCAACAGTATAAACTATTTATTCTTTCCTGAAGATTTCCCCTCCACCATCCCACCACCCATCCAGATGATATATTTCATTTACACAAGCATTAATAATTTACTCTTTTAATTTAGGGTTCTTCTATTTAATGCATGCCAGATTCATTGTATTGCCTCTCCCTTGTTCTGCAAGGCCAGAAGTATAAATCCAAGTTAAAAAAAAATTAGTTTCATTATGTTATTATGGGACACTCATTGTAGCATCTTTTATTTAGATTAAGTGATGCTATAATAGTGATGCTGCATTTTCCCCTCAAGTTTAAATTGCAAGCTTTTTCCTTATCTTTTAAAGAATTAATGCAAAAGAAAATTAATGAATACAGTAGCAGTGTTTTCAACATGAAGAATCCATTTATTTATTCATTACAAGCATTTCCATGCCACCTAGTTCAAAACATATACCTGACAGTTTACACAAAATATTAAATATAAAAGCCAAATGAAATTCAAAACAAATACAAATGAGTGCCCATCCAAGTAATAGTCAACCACTAACCCACAAATGACAGCTCCAACAAAATTGTCTGCACTAGACATAGCTTGCAGGAAAGCTAGTAGAGAGGATGCCAAGTGCACCTCTGGGAACAAGGGATTCTGTAATGTCTTCACAGACAAAAGAGGAGGATTACTTAGGATCTGTGTTGATTGTTATTCAGAGACAGAAGCATGAATGTTATTCCTCTGCTTCTCCAGACATAGCAAATTCCATCTAGAAAAGACAGTCCTTAAGGAACACCAAGCCATAAACATTAGTCAAACTTGTAATCTTAAATTGGAACTTGAGATAACCTATACAGCAGCCAGATAATAGATATATATTTACATGACAGCACTCACTCACTAATAACTTCAGTTGCTTCATTTTGCACTAATTGTAATTTCCAAAATAGTCGCATGTGGAAAGCGTTACAGTAATCTAAGTGAGTAAGTAATAAGAGCACTGCTAGACTATCTTGTTCCAAATGAGGCAAAAATCAGTTTATCAATTTCAGCTGGGGAAAGACTATCAAGAGCAAAATTTGCACCTGCTCTTACTACTTTATGGAGAACATAAGAGTAGCCTGATTGGATTATGCCTAAGTTATCTAGCATTCTGTTTCAAACAGCACACTCCAAATGTACCTAGAAGCAAACAGGAGATCAAGGCAGCTGTTCTCTCCCGTTGTTGCTCATGGGTATCTAATAAGTGAAGCCAAATTGCATCTCTGTATTTGAAGGCAGCATTCAGTAATCAGCGTGAGTAGGAATTTATCTGATCTCCTTTTCTTCCAGGTTGATTACATACCATTGAAGAAACTTTTCTTCTTATTAATTTTAAATTTTCTATTAGTCACTAGGTGATTTCTAATTCTTGTCCATATGTCAGTGAAGAAACATGTTCTTTGTTCAATTTACCATGCATAATTGTATAAATCAGAAACATTTCTAAGGTTTTTTTGCCAGTGTAAGCCCAAACCATTGCTTCCTATGCTTACATGGAAAGTGTTCATGCCCTCTGATCAACTGCCTTTTCGTTGTTCTCTTATGTATGTTTTTCCCATGATATCTTTTCTTGAGATATAATGATCAGAACTGTACCCAAGATACCAGATGTGGCCTAATGTTTCATAGGGACATTAAAATATTAGCTTACATTATGTATTTTCTACTGATCTTTATCAAGGAAGTTGTCTTCTTCACAAATTCTGCACATTGTGTAAATTATTTCATTTACTCCAACATTCTTGGTTGATCACTGGTAATTCAATCCTCGTTATTTGATTACAGAAATATAAATTCATAGCCCTAATGTGATCACTTTGTACTTCTTAATATTGAACTGCACCTGCTTCTAATGTCCTAGTCACCAAGACAGAGAGAATCAATTCAATCTAATTCTTCACTCCTTAAATATTTTTTTATCTCCTCAATATTAAAAACTGAGAGTTGGAAACTGTATAAACTGAATTAATCAAACAAAGAAACAAACTTTTGCAACTCACAGGATATATTAGATTAATTTGTATATCAGCATGTTAAATAGCACTGGGCCTGAAACAAATCCTAGTGATGTTTACTTCTAATCTCTTTCTATTGTGAAAACTACCAATTTATTATTTTTCTTTATTTTCTTTTGTTCAATCTGTTACTGATTGCTCAGCTGGCCCAAGAGTCTTTGATGAGGAAATTTATGAAAAGATTCTGGAAAGTGTAAATATACAATGTCAGTGACCTTATCTAGATCTAACAATAAAGCAGTTGTGAAACAAGAATGCCAAATATCTTTATGAAGGAGTAGAGAGGTAGAAACAAGCTTCAACTCAATCCCAATAAGACAGAGTTTAGGTTTGTTCACAGATTCCCACAGCTCCTCTGACTCAGCTTCACCTTGGATATAACTGTATACTATTTCACTCTGGAGTGGTGAAGTAGCATACAATTATATCTTACACAAACGAGTGATGATTTCTCCCAGCAGATTTATATAGCTGTTGAAAAGCAATGGAGACAAAGCTGAATATTTTACCCATTAATATGATCATTCCTTATTTATTACTGCTTAGTGATAGATAAGGAGACTGATTAGAAATGTCTACTAAGTTAGGTAGCTTTGAAGAAGCAGGATAACAAGAGAATTGAGTCTTTTGAACTTTGACATTGGAAATATTCCTGACTATAGACCAGGGATGTCAAACTTGCATTATCACAACATTGTCACATGATGTATCGCGACTTTCCCCCTCACTGCTAAACTGGGCATGGGTGTGGCCAGTGTGTGACTCATCTGGCCTGAGGGCTGTAAGTTTGATACCCCTGCTATAGATAATCAAGAAAACAAATCAATGAATTACTAAATGACTCAACCCAAAGCTCTTGCTTAAGGCTTTAATGACAAATTCAAATTATGATATATTGGACATAGTATACAAAGATGTAGCTTCTTAAAGAAGGTTCTAATATTGGGAAAGATGAAAGGAAAAAGGACAGGATGACCAGCAGTATCCTAGATGAAGTCAGTTACCAATGGAGGCATTGTTGGAAGATCTGAAAGGCCAGATTAGGAAGAAATCATTCTGGAGAAAATCTTTGTCGTTGCTAGGAGTCAGCATTGATTCAATGCCACATAATCAATGAATGCAAACTAAGGTAGAGTGTAACCACTATAAAAGGTATCTCCAACCTTCAATCCCCATAGGCAGTCCAGTACTATGGTTAAATATTGAAAGAGGTCTAAAATGATTGCTTGCTCCTGAAAATATTATCCACTAGAACAGCTAATACTATTTCTGTTCTGTGCTCAGGCCTGAACTCAAACTGAAAAAGATCATATAATTTGTTTCATAAGGAATATTGTTTCTTAAACAAGAATCAAAAGAATATCAAAACATTTTTCTTCAGAAATAAAAAAGTATTCCTGTATTTAACATTTGCTTCAAGAAGGTGATTCTGATTATGCATTCATTTTGAGATAATTTTGTTTAGGGGGCTCAGTGGAAATAAAAGATGGGAGAAAACCAGAAAGATATAGAAGGGGGAGCAAAGACCAGCGAAAAGCTTTATCTTTTCCCCCCATCAATTAGTTTTTGCAATCAAATCAGTGGTCTACACTAATAGAATGATGTGGGGGTGGACTATGTGCAGCTTCCAAAGACATCAGTGCTGACTCTCATCCTGTGGCATCATGCAGCATTCATTTATTCACCATAGCAACAATAATGACATCTGTCAGGAAGCGAATGAGACCTTCCCAAAAGAGAATTGGTATCCAACCTTTTTAAAATATGGAACTGTTCCAGAAAGCTGCTTTGGCTCAGCGAGATTAGTGTTAGCCTCCTCCTTTTTAAATTCATTTCCTCACCTTCCAGTTGATTTAGAGAGCTGTCAGAAAACTGCCACCTCTTTAAAACATAAATAAAACTCTGAAGTGTTATTGAGGAATAAAACTAACTTTCCTACATGTATTAACAATATCCAAACATTATCAATATTTTTAACACAGCCCATTTGTTATCCTTGGAAGATAAAGAAGTGGGCTATTTGTTATAACTTTAGTTATTAATGAGAAACAAGATATCAGTGGCACACAAAATGGCTTTTTTATTTGCTGAAAAATAATGACCAATTAGACATTTGTTTGCTTTACAAATATGGATGGGAAATCTTTTTCAACCAAATGGTTGTTTTTTGAAAGTAAAAACCATGCGTCGATTGTTGAGAACAGATGGCAAAAGAAGAGCTGGACATGAGAAGTCCTGCCATCCAAATATGGTGTCTCCCAAATGTTTGTGAGAATTATTGATGGATGAAGAACTGTTGCAAAATATTAGGTCTGATTGAATTATTGTTCAGGTAACTGTTTAGTTTCTTAGCTATCATTGTAGAAGGCTTTTTATCTTATCTATCTGTCAATGTGTCTCATTTAATTTCACACTAATACTGTATTTGCCTATCTTCCACAGCAGTTTGTTTTTTTCCTACCCAACTCAAACAAAGGGACTCTGGGCCCTATACCAAAGTCAATTACAAGTACAAACCCCAAAGAAAACTCCAATGAAAGATAGTACATTAAAAATCAACTCATACCACAAAATCACCACTAAACTGAAATATCCAACAACTATTTATCAAGACCAAAGACCTGGAAGAAGAATCAGGATTTCACTACCCTTCTAAAGATCTGCAAGTTCAGGACCAAGTATATATTTGTAGGTAAATTGCATGAGCTACTATCATGCCTCCAATGTCCCATAAGGTAGCATTTTGTCAGTGAAAAAACTTGGGAGTATGTCGTCCTTATGTCTAACCTCGGCATGGATAGATACTGAGAGAGCAGGGAGAGTCCTGCAAATAACTCCTTTTTATGTGTATTTATTTAAAAGATTTGTCTGACTATCCATTTTATATACATAAGAACTCTGGGAAACTCACAGCTTGGCAATAAAATTTAAAAATAAACAATAATACCATAAACAAAAATGTCTCACAGGGTATGATAGAATCTGGTATAGAGTCACTAGAGGGAAGGAAGTTTTTCAGGAGGAGCTAAGAGCAAATCAGCCTGGAATTCTTGCTATGTATGAACAGGTGCAGAGTGGATCCTCCTTTAGGGTATATTTGATAATTACGTACATTGTGTTTTAGTCCTGCAAGATTCCTTCTATAGGTGAAAAACAATCAAGAAACTACTCTGAGTAAAGCATCATGTTGTTCTTGGTTTGTTGCACCTGATGTAGTGCCCCCAAGACATCACTTCTCCATACATCCACTGGCCTCCACTCCCATCTTAGCTCAATGCTAAGGAAGACGGGAGAGGAACCAAGTTTTTATAGTCTTATGAATGCCCAAGATGGTAGTAAATCTTTGGATCTCACGGAGGAAGCTGATCTGAAGGGCAGGGTCAGTTATGGAGAAGGTATGATTCACCAGACAACATTTAAGCAAGGACAGTGCCTACACTACCTGTTATTTCATTTCATTTTAGTTTTTCATCCTCCCCAGCAGATGCTGTGCAGCATATAATATCTAGTGTTAAGTTTAAACAAAATCATAGCCAAAACAAAATAGCCCACACTAAAAACAGACATTAAAAGTCATCCCAACAGAACCCCATTAAAGAGCTTTATAGGTGATAACCAGCACCTTGAATTGCTTCTAGAAATTTACTGTGAGGTATCAAAGGTTGACAAGAGAACATGGAAGGTAGGATGGATGAATCCACCACTAGTCATAAATAAGCACAACCAAAGTACTGATTTTCTTGAAGACGTATGAAGGGTGTGTTCATGTGAGGTTTCACTTAACTAGGTTGCTTAGCAATGGAGTTACCAGTGCCAGTTGCGATTGTTAACCTAGGTCTACTATAGAACCGTATTCTATATGTACTGTATATACTGTAAAAAAAGCTGTTATATGGATTTAATAAGGAACTCAAGCAAGAACTCTCTACTCTACTTGACACTACTCTACCCTACCCTATCCTACCATAGCAGTTTTACAGTTGGTGAGTTCGGAGATGAAGGCAATCATTTTTGTGCCATATTATATTAATTCTATGAATGAGGTACAGATACTGTATTTTAGAAACAGCATCTTTATCATGACACATGTTCACTATAAGAACACATTAATTCTTTTTTCTTGCAAATGACCCAATTTTCCATAATCACTATGAATGGTAGCATATAATGCCTTTAAAATGATTATTTATACATCCAAATTTCATTAGGATATGTAATATGATATATACAAATTGATCCTAGCTGATTCTACTAAGTTGCAAAATACATGTCATTGTGAGGGCTTCACACATATACTGTGTGTAGTAGATCAAATATGTCAGGCTTCAGAGAGCTTAGCAGTAAATGATGACTCTGCAGACATACAATCCCTTCTTCATTGCTTGGCTAATCTCGGCAGACTGAGAAAGCTCAGCTAGATTAGAGACTTTTTTAGAAAAAGACTAATGCCTGCAACACAACAGTTGACTGTCATGGCAGAATATGGAATTCTGACCCAATTATGTGTACCCTCCAGGATTTAAACATTTGGCTTTCTTTTCTTGCTTTTCTCAGCCAACTGAAACTTGGGCAGTCTCTTGATAGCTTTGATACAAATGAAAATGTTTTCACAATATTGCTTGCTAACCCCAAAACTGAGGATTCCAGCTTTGTCAATTACACTATTAACCACAATGATTTGATTAATGTGCTGGTGAAAAAAATATCTCTGAGGAGTCTTTACCCCTAGCATCAATACCCCCATCTGTTTTCACTGGCAAAATAGGCAATATTAACAGTTAATACTTTTCTACCCGTTAAGAGTGTTTGTATATGTGTGTGTGTATACACACATACACACATGACAACAAATTAGCAGGAAAACTTTTTTTCTCCCATGTGGAGCAACCATTTTGATTCTCAATTTTTATATAAAGATTAATTTGATATAAATATTAACACACAAACCCTATATAAGTTTCTGAAGATCTGCCTTCACCAGTAAAGACGCATCTTGCTGCCAGAATATCACCATACTTGATTTCTACAGGATTTTCCACAGGATAAAATGCCTGAGAAATGAAACAACAGGAATATTAATTTCAAGCTATTAGAAAATTGTCTTTCCTCCATTACTTTTTATAGTCGTTAGAAATGTATAAAATGTATCACTAGAGTGTGTTTTGTATTTCATATTCTGGACTTCATTGGTGTAGAATTTAAAACACATTTTCTTTTTTATGGATGACAATAATATTTTATATCATGAAATAAGCTTAATTCTCTTTCTTTATTAATCAAAATTTATTGTTTTATGCTTTCCTAAAGATGGAAATTCTGCTTTTTTGCCACTTTCATTTCATAACATCCTGTAAAATGAATCATGTTGGGTACTTTAGTAGCATTGGTGTTGGTTGAATTTTGTAAACCCAACTTACTCGTAAGTCAGAGACTCACTTGGGTATGTTCTTTACTGTGTCAAATGATCTAAAACACACAACATGCAAACCCTTTAAAACACACAAACTTTTCTTATGAGATACAAAACAGAATAGAGACTATTTTTTATAAAAACAGGAGAGAAAATAAATTATGCCTCCAGGTTGTTTACCCTGAAAAAAACATTTCATTAACAGGGTGTTCTCCATATGTATTAATTATGTGGCATTAAATTATATAAATTATAACAATTAAAATTTTACTGATAAAAGTTTTTTGTAATTCTATGACAGTAAATGGAAGGGATTCTTTATTATTCTATTCTGATCTGTTTTCAACAGTGTGACTGAGTACCATCCTCATTCCTTTCTTTTTGCCAAAAATAGACATAATAAAAGAATTCGAGGAAACAAATTTAATACCAAAATGAAATACATGATTCATACTGTAACTATGCTGTAATACATGTCATTTAGTATCAGTTACAATGTTAAAGATATCTGACTGCATATTAAATAGTCACTGTATCCCTCCATTTTTTTTCACATGCATATTAAATATACATTGTCTGTGTGTTTGATGTGTATATGTATTAAACAAGGTCCCTATTTTCACTGACATTAGAGTGCTTCATAGCATTTTATATCTTGAAAATTTGTCTCACTGAACACAGTGGTGCTTATTTCTGAATAAAGTGACAAAATAATAGTTTTTCTACCTCAAAATTTGGCTACCCGGATAACAGGAAAAAATGGAAATAATCAAAGTGTCTTGCAATGCACATATATTTTTCTCGGATAGCTTATTGATATACCCCCTGCAAATTTGGAAGTGAGAGAAGCAGAATGAGAGATATAGATGTTTGTAGTATGAAAAGGGAAAAAATCTCTCGTGTTTGATCTCTATTTTTTTTTCAGTCTTGCTCAACATTTTCCCTTATCTTGGAGCTTGAAGTAAGATAGGTCTGCTAAAACATTTGAGAATTTTTTAATAAATGTTAATAGATGCCTGTGACATTATTTTTGTCCATATTTTATATAAGGTTGCAATCAATTGAAACTATCTAACATGCCATTTTAATTTTTTTTAGGTTTAATCTTCAACTACTGATTTAGTGACATTAGTAATAGTAAAAATAGTTCTATTGGATAATGTGCTTATATTTAATTTTGTCTTTAAGCAAAGTCCTTGGACAAAAAAAATGACAAGGCTATGAATGCATCTCCACAAAGCTGAAAGCCTTCAGAACAATAGTTATCCTGACTCTCCTAGGTGGATATGAATTCTGGATACTGGACTGATGATACATGACAAATCACTCTTGATAAGATCATGTCTGAAACCTGGAGGTCTTCAAATAAACAGAGCTCACTAGCATTGATTTCCTGATTATTAGAGACCTGATGCAGTGGTGGGACACATCACTGGAATTGATCACTACAGTATGCCTCACCAGTTGCTGTATGGTGAACTGGACATTGAAGAGACCTCAAGATAATCCATACAAGTGCAACCCAAGATGCTGTGAAGGAAACCATACACTACTGTGATAGGAATTAGAAGCTGTGGCTGCTGATACAACCTGCTGGCAAGCCCTTCAAAGCCAGACTCCACAAAAGAAAAAAGAAGAATCCAGGCTGAGACTTCAGAGCCACCTCTGGGTAGACAAATGAACTGTGCAAACAGGTAGCTTTTTTGAATCAGAAAAATACCTATTATATTAACAAAGCATATTTTCCCACCCCAGTATTTCTGTGAGATGGGTACGGCTGAGAAAGGAGGGCCATTTCAAAGTCTTCTAGTGACCTTTCAAAACTGTGTAGAACCTTATTTTCCTCATTCCTTTTCCAACATTTTAACCATTATATCATGATGATTCTGCTGTTTACTTTTATATTCTAAATATTCACCTGTCCGTTAAATTTTAAGAAAACAGAGTAATTTAACAGTGAAGCCCATTAACTCAAAATAGCTTTAAAATGCAAGTAAACACACCTGTGGCAGTTGAGGACTTTGGTGGCCAATTGGTGTCCATTGACCATCTCTGACTCGATACCCACTTACTACTTTTCCTGCAACAAAAAATATTTCCTTTGTAAACAAATACATATGGAATTATGTGTGGTACCACCATTTCACTGTTTAGCAAAATAAATATGCAGAAATAAAAGATTTTACATGTTCATCATTTAAACCACTTGACAATGCTAAAAGTTTGGATCATTGATATTTGCTCCATATGTTTTTCTCCTTAGAAATCCACAGATCATTCCCATATATTTACATTAATATTTCAATGCATAAGATTTTATAATATAACATTTAATAGATTAACTTATAAGGAGCTATCAGAATTACAAAATGGAAAAAATGTGTATTATACATCAGTTATATAGTAGTGGTTTATACTTTTATGTAACAATTTTTTCTGAATATGGCAAACTGTCTTCAAAAAATTTGCACTATCAATAGTTTTAATCACCTAATAACTGTAAAAAAAAATCTAAAAATTAAATTGGTGTTTGTACCATTTGTCTAAAACTTATACTTGCAGAGCTGCATTTTATAGAAAAAATCTGGACCAGTCCAATGAGTGTAACCAAACAATGAACTCAATATGCTGGTTGTCACCTTTAAAGCCCTTCATAGCTTGGAACCAGGTTATCTGAGGGACTATCTCTTGCCAGTCACATCTACCCAACCTACTAGAGCAGGAAGGAAAGGAATGTTGCGGGTCCCACGTGGGACCCAGAAGGAGGACCTTCTCTGTGGTGGCTCCCTCTCTGTATAACATCATTCCCCCAGAGATTAGAATGGGTCCCACTCTAACAGTCTTCTGCTGAAGTTCTGCCAGCAGTCTTGGGAACCCAGACAGGGATGGAGCCCATTAAATGGCTATGTTGTCACCAGTGTGAGAGGTGTGGGGAATATTATATTATTTTATTAATTTATTATTTGATTATCTACTTTTATTAATTTTATTTTTTTATATATGATGTTTTTATAACCCAGTAAGCTGCCTTGAGTCACCATGTGCAAATAGGCGGCAATATGAATTTTCTAATAAATAAATAAACAAAAATTATGTAGTGATTTTTGTGGCTGACTCTAACAAAAGTATTACCTCACTTAGACCAAATACCACTTGGCTTCATATCCCATTAGCTCCAGGGGTGGGATTCTACCAGTTCGTACCTATTCGCTAGAACCGGTTGTGAACACTCTAAGCAGTTCAGAGAACCGGTTGTTAGAAGAAATTACTGGCCTAATCCTGTAAGGAAGGCAGGAAGGAAACATTCTGGTATTGCTTACAGAAACTGCCTCTCCATTAACCCTTACTACATTCTTGACAGGACTAGACTTCCCGTCTCTGGAACGTCTCTGGAGTTTTTTTCCCCTCCTTTGCTGGTAGTTTGCTTGTGTAGAGTGACATTCAAAGTTACAATGTCACTGAAAAAAGTGACCATTTTCCACACTTACAACTGTTGCAGCATCCCCACAGTCATGAGAGGCCAGGCGAGGAGATGCATGCCTCGATGTGAGTGATATTGAGTTGGCCACACCCAGCCAATAACATGACCACCAAGCCATGTCCATCCACTCACATGACCATCAAGCCATGCCCACAGAACCGGTTGTGAAAAATTTGAATCCCATCCCTAATTAGCTTCCCTCAGTCAGGACAACTGGATCTGGTGCAAACATCTGAACAACCACGAAATGCATATAGTCAGGGATGGGATTCAAAAATTTAAAAAACTGGTTCTGTGGGCGTGGCTTAGATGGTAGACGTGGATTGGTGGTCATGTGAGTGGGTGGACATGGCTTGGTGGTCGTGTGACTGGCTGGGTGTGGCCAACTCAATATCACTCCGATTGCATCTCCTCACCTGACCTCTCATGACTGTGGAGATGCTGCAACAATAGTAAGTGTGAAAAATGGTCATAAGTCACTTTTTTCAGTGCCGTTTAACTTTAAATGGTCACTCCACACAAGCAAGTACCAGCAAAGGAGGAGAAAAAAACTCCAGAGAAGTTCCTGAGACAGGAAGTCTCATCCTGCCAAGAATGTAATAAGGATTAACGGACAGGCAGTTTCTGTAAGCAACATCAAAATTTTTCCTTCCTGCCTTCGTTACAGGATTAAGCCAGTAATTCTAACAACCAGTTCTCTGAACTGCTTAGAATGTAAACAACCAGTTCTAGTGAATAGGTGCGAACTGGTAGAATCCCACCTCTGCATATAGTTAAGATTTTCTGCACACGAACTCCTCTCTTATTGACAGTAAAATGTCCATCATCAAGTGATGTGGTTATAAAGCTTAGTGATAGCAGTTCTGGCAATTTCCAGTTATTATTGTTAAGTAAATCACTGAGTTGTTAAGCAAGGACCTCGCTTAACAACCCACAGTGATCAGGACGTGCTTCCCCACTGACTTGGCTAACAGAAGTCAGCAGGGAAGGTCCCAAATTATGATCATGTGGTGACAATCAATCCAGTCTGATTACCAAGCACCTAGATCACAAAACCACTGGGGTAGAGAACAGCTGGACCTTTGAGGATTGACTATAAGTAGCATTTGTTCAACATCATCAAAATGTTGAATGAGAACTGAACTGGTCATTAAATGTGGACCATCATATCTCTCTACTGTTATTTCGTGTTTCTGCAGCCCAGATATGGAAACTACCAAATAATATGAATATCTACCAATCTGGACCAGATACTTAGCACATGTAAAATTTAAGAGGATTCCTACCCTAACATTCTTCACTGTAAGTAAAATTAATATGCATGTGGGATACACTGTATGTGTATGTCCATGTGTTGATGTGTATAGTGTTGATATTATAGAATAATTTACATTACAATTAATAACCCAATTTCATCTCTTAGCATTCAGAATGCCAAGAGCATTCATCTCTTAGCATTCTCTGAGTACTATCTCAGTCAGGATATCAAAAAGTGGGTATAAGAATTAAGCCTAAACTACTAAGGAAAGGAAATTATCAATAAACATAAAGACTTACCTAAGTGATGGGTGTGCACTCTATAAGCAAATGGATGCATTGGATACATTTTATAATGGCAAGCAATATCTGCATTGACCTCTGTTAGAAAACAGATATGAAGGACATTAAAAATTATGCTGACATATTGAAGATAATTAGAACTATGGTTGCAAAGTTAAACATAATATATGGAATATACTAATACCAACAGAGCTATAGGCAGAAATTTTCCTTGCAATTATCCACAAATATCTTTGCACAGTCGGCCTTTCATTCATGCATTGACATTAATGGTTACTGTACATATTTGCATATATTCATATGCATAATACTGTGATTACCTTACAGAGTCATGTAATAAATCCACAAATACATGGAATTATATCAGCTGGTTTGGGGGATAACGTTAAGCAGATATTTCCTGACAAAATATCCTGTTTTGAAATTTTAAAAACCCTCAGTATCATAGAATTATGAGTTCATAATTAGAAAAAGTAGGGTAGGAATGGGAGAGAGGCTGCAGATTTCAGCAAATCTGGAAACGACCAGTGTAATGAAGAGAAGTTTAATGAAAACCTATGAAACTGAACTGATTCAGAAAATCACTGTAAACATTAAGTATAATTTCAAAATTGGGTTCCATGATAAGGTTATTTAATCATGGAAGTGAAAATCTTTGGTCTTTTGCTTGCAGCCAATGAGGCAAGAAAACCCTGAAACTGAACCATATTAACTGGAAGTTATAATCTATTGTGAAAATTGGGTAATGATTAAAAGAAATTAAAGTTACTATATTGTACACTGCATGATTTGTTCCTTGATTATACTGAAATATTTAGGAGACTCATTTAATTTCTCTGTGTATGTATGTGTGGAAATTCATAGAAAATGAATATGATGACTCACAACTAAAATAAGTACCTAAAGCCTTAGAATTTAGTAATGCAGCCTCTCTTTACATTTGAGTACAAGTACCTGCTTGTGTATATTTCCATCATTAATTGGAAAATTGGAAAAAGTACTGCTTAAAGGAATACAATCCTGTAGTCCCAATGTGATAATAATAAAAAACATGGATTTAGAAGTCAGTAATTATTAGAATTTGATACTTTTTCTTAGATTGCAATGTTGATGTTCTGATATGGCAATCAAAGAAAGTAGTATCTTAACTTGTTCTAACACTTTTCTAATAAAGCTTTTAGTATTAAAAGTCCACACCAATAAACTGTTTGAATTAAAAAGAATGCAAAGGCAGGGAGGGCTGAGTGGACAGGAAAACCTATTTATTCACCTTTTTCTCCAGGTGGTATAACAGTGTCCCCGGACATCATAAGATACATGCCAGCAATCAGAGGCTGCCTTTAAAAGAAAAAGAAGAAACCTATATCAATTTACATATATTGCCCTAATTTATTACTTACTATATTTTACTTTACTAATAACAAGTAAACAATTTAACTGAATCTACCCAATCTGTATGGCTTGCTTTTTTTTTTTTTTAAGGAAAAACAGCGTATTTGCCGCTCGATATAGCATCTGTTAAAACTTTAAAACCGTATGATATCTTGAAGCGGTGATTGAAGGAAGGCAGTGTGCAAAGTTGGCTTGAAAACTCAACAATTAAAGGCTAAGTCCCACTGCCGACGGAATGCAAAAAACACGTATGCAAAAAGGAACAAGTGGACGAGCAAATTTTGGGGTGCGTCCATCCGTTGTTCATCCGCTCCAGAAAAGTGGCAAAAATTATGCTATAAACAGAACGGAAAAGAAAGGAAAACAGAATGGATGGGTAGATGTAGTGGGATGTTAAATGGATGTTCATCAGGAAGCCTAGAGAACGTACATAGGATGCAAACTGCTTCACTGCGTCAGTTCCTTTCTATTTCCGTGCTAACTAACGCTGTGTAAGACATTCCGTGTAACCTTTTTGTTTCCTCCTCTTTCGTATTCAGCCATGCATGGATGTGAGTTGAGGGATGCCCAGAGGATGCAGAGAAGGCATACAGCGGCACGTTTAACGGATGATAAACAGACATACGAACGTTTGGTTGCTCATATGTCATGGATTTACATCGTGTATCACCAGCGGAAAGTTCATCTGGTCACAAAGTAGTTTGTGCAGCTCAACAACTTCTTGAGCGGCATGAAACTCAGTGGAGGGACGGATGCTTGTGACGGATTAGAGCGTTAATGAAACACGTATGCAATGAGTACACAACGGATGCATAGCGTTTTCCAACGTTTTTTAACGTTTTACATCCTCTTTGCACCCGTTGGTACAGTGGGACAGGGGCTTTAAGAAAATTAAGATAATGACATGTGGCCCTGTCAATTCCTGGCAGCTAGATGGGGAAGAAATGGAGATAGTGACAGATTTTATTTTCCTGGGCTCCAAGACCACCGCATATGAGGACCACAGCCAAGAAATTAAAAGACACTTGTTCCTGGCGAGGAAAGCTATGCCATACTATGACAGCATACTAAAAATCAGAGACATCACCCTGCCAACTAAAGTATGTATAGTCAAGGCTATCGTTTTCCCAGTTGCAATGTATGGCTGTAAAAGTTGGACCACAGGAAAGGCTAAGCACCAAAGAATTGAGGCCTTTGAACTATGGTGCTGGAGAAGACTCCTCCTCCTCCTTGGACTGCAAGGTGATCAAACCAGTCAGTCCTAGAGGAGATCAACCCTGACTGCTCTTTAGAAGGCCAGATCCTGAAGATGAAACTGAAATACTTTGGCCACCTAATGAGAAGGAAGGACTCACTAGACAAGAGCCTAATGCTGGGAAAGATTGAGGGCAAAAGAAGAAGGGGATGGCAGAGAATGAGGTGGCTGGATGGTGTCACTGAAGCAGTCAGCGTGAGCTTAAATGGACTCCGGGGGACAGGAGTAGAGACAGGAAGGCCTGGAGGAACATTGTCATGGAGTCATGATGGATTGGACATGACTTCACGACTAACAACATACATACCGTTATATACTGACAAAACAGAGAATTTATGGACAGTTACTCAGAGTCAAAAAAACTATTAAACAAATACAATGCACTTATAGCAGGGAGGTATGAGGCTTTTACACCTCTTTGGTGAGACAATCACAAGTGTCAAGCTTCCACATGTACAGCATACAATTCTTAATTACATACTTACAACTAATTGTAAGCATTTACAATTAACTGCTCTACAAGGCATTCACTTTCCCCACATTGATTATAGAGAAGCTAGTTTTAAAAGATGTTTTGGCATTCATCATGGGAGAAAAGATTAAGGATTATAAATAGTCTTTCAAGGTTCTTTACTGGCCAGTAAACATTCTCTCTGTTAATTGGTCACATCAATATTTTTTTCCATTTCTGTGTCAATAACTGATGTCATTTTCAAACAGCTCTCATTCACAGTCAAAGTATCAGAAGATACATCCCACCAACATTGCTTCCTTTCAAAATGCATCTGCCGCCTAGAATAGCATACCCTGAGAGGACTCCCCCACCCTGCTCTACTTAAGAAAACCTGACCTCTTTGCAGACTTGACCTAAGATAAGAATGTGAGTGTGTTAGAAGAATGTGGATTTTCAATCTGGGTTAACCATTATCCGTTGCTGATTGGCTATGTTTCTTTTCCGTTTTACTCTTGTACAATGACAACACTGCTCAAAAGTGGATATGTTAAAGAAGTACATTTTTACATAGACTCCTCTTTAAGTTGATGAATTAATTAATTGCCAATGAAATAAAGGACAAAATAAATAAGTAAAGGATGATGAATGCATAAAAAGCAAATATCCTCTTTGCATGGGGACAGGAGAGACAGTCGCATAACTGAAGGGGGAAATGAAACAAGGTATTGTTAAAGAAACTGAGGTTAACGAACAATTCATAATCAAACAGCAAAAAGTAGTGAAATTAGATTTGTGCTAAATAAATTTTTTACGCTGAAAGCTAAAGATAAAAAAGTAGTAGTTGGTAATCCTTTCCAAGGAATGTTTACTTTGGCTACATATTTAAAAGTCGAACATTTATTTTTCAAGATAGAAAGACAACAAATATATTTTACTGAAAATAGCATTTCTATAATTTTAAAAATATATTATTAAGTCACTTTGAAGAGTCTATTCATTAAATAATCTGTCTTCTTTACAGGATGCACTTGGACTATCACTAGATCCTATTCTGTTAAAGTTAATTTATCTTTTCAAAAGAATTGAAGAAAATATTTAAGAAACTATATGAAAGATACTTACTTTTGATTAGTCAGATGCAAAGTCACTCCAGAACAGTCTTTGTGCTTATCTGCAAAGATATTAAAATGGAGCTTAAGCACATTAATTTTCTTATTAGTATTGAGTGCAATAATTAAGTATATGACTGGATAATTTCTTATTTCAAATATCAATATGAAGATCAAATGTTTTTTTATCTAAAACCTTTTCTGTAGTCCCTTTCTTTGGGCTTCTTGTCATTTAAACTGTAAACATTTGGTAGCTCTCCCCATTTTTTAACCATATGGATTGCTTTAGGAAACAATAGTTTTTACACAAAATATTTTAAATAGCTGGAAAATAAACAGTTGCTAGTTAAAGAAAAGCTTAAAAAAACAAACGAGAAAGGAAGATCATTACAGAGATATGGAAAATTGAAATTCCCTTTTAGAGAACACAGATCACATAACCTTTCTTATTTTATCCTAAAACAATCCTATGAACTGGTTTGCTTTCATTTTACCAAGTCAAAGATGTTCCACTGACTGATTATAATTTGCCAAGAGCAACTCATTATTTTTAGCCAAGCAAAGAACTGAATAGTTTTTCTAGATCAAGTCAGGCATTGCTGATCCAGAAAGGGCAGATGGTACAAGAACAACAGAAACTGCACTGGAATAGAGATTGTTCTACATCCATTTTCTCCAGATTTAATAGTCTTATAACAAATGTTCATATATTTCAATTCTTGATTCATTAAAGAAATTCAAAACAAATGCAGAAATCGACAGTTTATAAAACAGCATTGTAGGGAATTTCTAAGGAGGTAAAAATGATATGAATTGCTATAATCTGAAATTTATTTATTTCACCCCAAATTATATAAAATTGTAGAATTCACAAGCAGCTTTATCACATTTTCATCTGTAGTAAATAAAAACAATAAGAAAATAAACTAACATTACAAGTGAAACCCCAGGGAAATAATTGCTGCCTTTAAATCCATATAACTACATACTTCAGAAAAATTTCCTGCTGTACTAAAGTAAAATAAAACCTTGAGCTTTGCGTAACAGAAAGGTTTTTTTTTAAAATAACCTACTCCTATATTAAATACCTACAATGTAACTCTCAAACAGAATTCCAACATATGGACCTTTTTTTGTTTTTCGTTCTCATACCTCTATTTTCAAAAATGGCAATGTCTAACCAATTTTGTCTGGGAAAAAACAAGATCATAAAATCTCCTTTCTTGTCAAGTACATCATATGCTACATGGATTGGCTGAACACAATGATCCTTATAGAGCATATGTTGTCCCCCTTTCTCTCAGTCTAGGATTGTTGCATTTCAGTTAGACAGCAAGTATATATTTCTTTAGAACAAATGAATTATTAGCTTCTATTTGCCCTATGGCAATGAGAGGAAAATGTATTCAACCTACTCTTGGAAGCAGATTTTTTTCAAGCTGATTCTCTAAGCAGCGTTTCCAACAGAGATCAAACAAGAATCTATGCTTACTACTGTGGATTTAATAGCACTTCTGAACTGCAGAGTCTCTACAGAAAATCCATTGTGATAGGAGTATCAGCTCCTGATTCTTTGATCACTAAAAAAAAATAAATGGTAACTGCCACTCAAACAATACATTAAAGGTTTATAAAACTAAAAAAAAAAATTCTAAAACCTACTTATTCTACTATCATTATATTTTTTAAAAAGCCCAGAAGAAATAGAAACCAATTTTCCACTCTTGCTTATTTGTGAAATATTACATGGAAGTGGTGATAAATGTACCCAATGTTAATAAAATAATTTGATATTGACTATTCTAAACTAGACAAAAATATAGGGCAAACATAGTCACAAATAGGAAAATGATAAAAAGGTTTACTTAAAAGTTTATCTTAAATATCATATCTTGCTGCATAATGTATGAAGGCATGTGGAGGGATGTTTGTAGATGCACATTTAAGATATATTTATAAATGCACATTTCAAAGATTAGAAAAGAGTCTATATATGTAAATAGGAAATGGCCATTTTAAACAAAACTATCTTTTTAATTAAGATAATACTTATGTTAAAGAATACAATGGATTTTGTTCTTTTTTTGAACTTTTGCCAATGTAGTCTATGATGAAGACCGAATGAAGATCAGACCCTGATTAAAGAAATAATGTCTTATGCATCACAAACTTTATTAAATTAAACAGCTGGAAATATTAAAGTGATATCCCATGATATCCCATAATTTTCTTGGAAATAATAATAAGAAATAATAATATATAATAATAGTTACATTTTCTTTTCTAGCCTATAAGAAGTTCCTAGCTGTTTCCCATTCGAATAATAACAGTTTCAATACTGTCTTATTTTTTCAGGAATAATCAAGATCAGCTGTGTCACAAATTTACTGAGAGTAGGAATTAACATAATTTAAAAACTATGTCTAATTCCTCCAGTCCCTTATAAGTTCTTCATAGGAATGCATTTTTACTATAAACAAATTTGGAGCTGTTCTTTAAAAACAGAATAAAATATAAATATTAAAATTAACAGAAAAAAGTAATCAGATTACTTTGGAAGAAGAAAATCACATGTATATTAACTTGGTATAATTACATGGATCAGAGAACATGTTGCAAAGAACAATATAGATTACTATAAACTCTCCAATGCCTTCAATTTAGCCCTGAAAAGAAAATAAGTAATGGGAGAGATAAGCAATCTAAAAATATCATCAAAATGCAGTTTAAATTAATTTTAACTGAGCTGACAATAGTTACCATGAATTACTCATTTGCTGCTCTTATCAAACAGAGGTCCTTGGCACTTATAAATCAGAATCCACTTTCACTTGCTGAAAATTAAATTCACAATACAGTATACAATCATAACTGGAATGTGCTGAAATGGCATGCTGTCACAACTGTGAGATTTACATGAACAAACTTCCAAAATAGTCTATATAATATTTCCAAAAACTGAAATAGTTTTTTTACTAGAGGCTAATAGAAATATAGTGAATAAGCATAATCTTTTCTTAATTTAACATCCATTTGATTTTATTCTATTTAATTATTCTACCATCATTATTTCAGAAGACTAGTTAAAAAGAAAAGATTGGAAAAAGAAAAGTACTATAATGGGTACTTAAAATTTAATTTTTTCCTTTAAAAATGTTACTTAAATTTACCGAGTCTAACATGAAATCAATCCGTTCTGTTCTGCCCCAGGATATATTCTTGCTATAATCTCTCCTACCTGGCCAAATCTCAATGTGGAGGAGGATAGCAAGAAGAATCTCAAGAACTAGGAAGAGGCTATGTTAACGAGTATTCAAAATTGAGTCCCATTCATTCTTAATTATGCAGTGAGATGTGAGGACAGAGACAAGAACCATCACCAGTAAGAAAAGTTCCATTGTGTTCCATTGAAATAATTTTGGAAATCTTGCATATTAGCCTACTGACAGATTTATTCTAAATTTAATAAAGGAAGCTCTGTCCTCCCATACTAGATACATTTATTTATCTTACTCATAATAGCAAGAGTAAAGATTTTACATACCTTTGAATACACCAACATCCCCATAATGGACTTGGAGGACAAAATATTTGCTCCCCGTTTCTCCTCCAACTTTAAACCCAACACCTTGAGGGGAAGAAAAGGTAAAACTCAGTTTATTATATTTAAGCATAATCTTAAAGGAAAAAAAAATCCTAAAGTAAGAGCATGTTATTTTAAAATGTTAAGATACAATGCAATATTTTGCATTGATATTCTCTGAAGAAACCATCCCTAAACTATGTGCTTCAAGGAAAATAAATATTGCAATAGATAGGTTCTGCACGATAGTTCTGAATTTGTCTCTACCTTAAGAAGCACAAAATCAAACAGAAATAGTAAGATATCACAGTTCATATCTGATTTACTCATTTATTTCTATTTGTTTTATAATTATAATGTGGGAATATGGAAACCATTATAATACAAGATTTTGAAAATCACCCTCATTTTGAAAATCTTTTTGACATATTCTGCTGCAAGCCAAATGGATTTACTAATATTTCATAATTTATTAACCATAAAAGTTTTTGGCAACTATATCGAGAAGAAAAAAAATCAGCAGATTTTTTTATAGTAAATTGCTAAGTGAGCAATTTTATTTTCTGAAAGCCTAATTATTTGAGCAAAAAAATCACTACTACCGTGTTTCTCACAAAATAAGGCCGGGCCTTATTTTTTTCTGACCCCTGAAAAAACAGCTAGGCCATCTTTTCGGGGTTGGCTTAATTTCCTTCCCCACCTAGAGCAGCCCATACACATAGTCGTCTCCTGAGGCGCGCTTCTATGTCGCCGGACGAAAGCTCCCAAGGCCAGAATCCCCAGCTGGCTTCAGGTAGTGGCATGGCTGCCGTGTCCCCTTGCCTTTAGGCAAGTCGCCTCTTTCGGACGATGGAAGCTCCCAAATGCAGTCAGCCGAGCACTTCGATCGGGCGGGAGACCGTAGAAGCGGCCTCCGGGCGAGCGCACACACAGCACCACACACCACACATGCACAACTCCCCTTGCCTCGAGGCTGCTCTTTCGGCAGAACGAAAGCTCCGGAAGGGCCGAATCCCCAGCCGCTTCAAGGACGAGGCGTGGCTGCCCAGTGTCCCGCCAGGGTCGCCCATTAGGAGTACCTCTTCGGGCGATGGAAACTCCCCAAATGCACTTCAAATCCCCAGCCACTTTTCAATCGGCGCAGTAGAATCAGCCTCACAGTGAGGGGAGTGTGTGTGGCGCACTTGCCGGCGCGAAGGCCACTTCTAACCATGACGAGTCGGAATTGGCTGGTGACTTGCATTTAGGGGAGTTTGTCCAGTTGCCCCGAAAGAGACCGTGCCTAAAGGCAACGGGGAACATGGGGCAGCCACGCGCGCCTGCAGCAGCTGGGGATTCTGCCTTCCAGGGAGAGCTTTCCCTCTGGCCGATAGAAGTGGACGCTCACGGTAAAGGGAGTGTGTGTAATGCGCTTCCCCAACGGCTGCTTCTACCATCCGATCGAAGTGGCTGGTGCTGTGCAGCTTGAGGGAACTTCCATTGTCCGAAAAGAGACTTGTCCTAGAAGGCGAGGGACAAGGGTAGCCAACACCACGCCCTGAAATGTCTGGAGAACATGCTGCCTTCAAAGGAGCTTTGCGTGCCGAAAAGATAGGCCTCGTGCGCCGGCGAGGGGAGTGTGTGTCTGTGTGGCGCTCGCTCGTCTCAAGGCGATCGCGACGTCAGTGGGCTGGTGACTGCACTTGGGGAGCTTTGCCATCACCGCAAACAAGAGACTGCCCTAGAAGGTGAGGGGACATGGGTAGCGCGACAAGCCGACGGCGACGCCGCTGTAACGCGGCTGGGGAATTACTTGCTCTGTCCAGAGGGAGGCATTGCGTAATTGGCGTATGCGTGAAGTGGATTTCCTACGCCTAGTGCTACCTGCAGGTCACTCCTAAAGGCAAGTTTTCCTCTCTGCATCCCCTGTGGCGCTGTCCGCCCAGCCCTTTCTCTTCACCCTCGTAGTAGGTCGTGTCTTACGAATGATGTGAGCAAGTGGCGGGGAAACATGGTTTAAGATAGGCCTATTTTGGGTGACAGGGGGCTTGTTAATTTCACCTCATGCCTAGAAATCATGCTGGGCCTTCCTATTGGTGGACGCCGTATTGTTGGAGAAACACGGTATTAGAGTAATACAGAAATTAGTAATATAAATTGCTTTTCCTATTATTACCCCTTGTGTAGCATACTATATCACACACACACAAAAAAATCTCATACCTTTTGGTAATCTTGTTGGTGGTGCATTTCTTGCCCAAGCATATAAGATATCACTTGTGTCTGTACATGTTCCTCCATCACAATTCCTACAAAACACACACAATCATAGAATCTCTTTTAAGTTATGTCCCCTACCCTTATCAGACCTCTCATTTCACATCTCATCAGAACAACGACTTCTATAATTATGCTTCTCAACCATGTCATGTTTTACAAACTAGAATCATTTCAAAATATTTTTCAAGGTATTAAAGCCCTTGTCGTTGTTGTTATCATTTTTATCAGCAGTAGCAACAGGTCCTGAATGTGAAATATTTTATGTATTATATTCATAGCATTCCATTCCACCATAAACTTTAATCAGTCTATAAAAAGCCCTATCCTTTGAAGCAGCTTCTGAAGTAGGTCAAGATAAAAGACAGAACCTGATATAAGGCTGTCCCAGTAAATGGATAGGAATTGGAATTTTTCCAATCAAATCCTCTTACTACGATATCATATTGACCCACACCAATCAATCAGTCAGTCATACTTCTTAATCACAGTTATATGTGTCTCTTGTTTATATCCATTTAAATATTAAAGTACGATAATATTGGTATTAGAGAAAGCAAAAAAGAAAGATAGGCTCATGTATCTATCATTGTGTCATAATTTAGCTGACCCAGCTGATCAAAAACATGAACAATCTGATGACATTACTCTGATAGTTGAAAGTACAAATAATCTGGGTTGTCTGCTAATAAAAGACAGGATATGCTGTAAAAATGGCATTAATATTAAGGCCCGGTCCCACTGGCCGATGGACGCAAAACATATGCATAAAGGACACAGCAGACGAGCAAAATTTCGGG
>BHFT01020097.1:0-17101 GCA_004320025.1 Laticauda laticaudata | reverse complement strand
TCCTACAAACATTAGGTCCTATTATACCTTATAAAAACAGTTCTGGTCTTAATTCAATTCTTTGTCTCGTTATTTCTTCCAACCATGTTTTAATTTTAAACCAATACTTCCGGGCTTGGGAACAGGTTCACCACATATGAAAATATGTTCCTTGGCTGTGATTATATCTCCAACAATTTGCTGATATATTGGGAAACATTTTGGCTAGCCTTCCTGGGGGGGAGGTACCAGCAATAGAACATTTTATAAAGGTTCTCCTTGTATGCAACTGATAATGTTACTTTATAATTTATCTGCCATAATTTTTCCCATTGTTCCAAATCAATACCATATCCAAAATTTTGGCCCAGATTATTATGTTCTCTTTTACTGTTTCTTCTTCCATTTTATGTTCTAATAAATAGTTATAGACTTTGCTAATCATTTGTTTCCCAGTCCCTTGTTCATTTTTGTCTAGTTCTTGTTGAGTTCTACAGAAGCCAAATTGTTCCCCATCCTTTTTATACCATGTTTGAATTTAGAGATATGGTCACCATCCTATTTCTTTTCCTTGAGTCTTTAATTGTTGTTGGGTTTTCATTTCTCCTTTTTCTTCTAAAAGCTCTTTATATTTTATTACCTTGTTTAGATCTAATGCATTAGGATATATTCTTTTGTCGACAGCCATGTTGGTATTTTCATATAGTGGTTTCTTTTTATTTTGTCCCAGATATATTGTGATGACCCAAGGTGGGATACAAAATAAACACAGTCACAAAAAACAGGTGAAGCCCGTTTATTCCTTTACTTTGCTTCCAAGCTCCAAATATCCTTGACTGGTGACAAAAAACTCCCACACAAGCAGTTACAATAGGGAGGAAATGCTGTTTAAATTGTAAAGAATAAAAAACAACACAAGCCAGGCAAGATAAGGGCTGGAAGTCATCCACAGATATCAGAATACACACTGGGAAGGATACCAAACTCAGAGAGGAACAACAAACTAGAGATATTTCCACGCTTTGTTTCCAGCACTCGCCTGTATGCATGTTCGTCCTCTTATCCAGTTGTCACAGCTGCATGAAGAGGATCAAGGCCCTCTCCTCCCCAGTAGACCACATCTCTCCCTTATCCTTTTCTCCCCGCATGCCCTAGGATGGAGAGGGGATGGGCCTGGGTCCTCCTCCTGATTGTCGCCAGCCTGCCTCTGCCCTTCTGCCCCAGCCTCTTCCACATCCGGAGCCCACGCAACTTCAACTCCCTGTCAGCTGATCACATCCTCTCCACTCAAACGTCAATTCCACCAGGAGGCATGACACGCATACATGCCATGATCTCACCCCGACCCAAATGTCTCTGCCGAAATACATGTGATTCTTACACAGCTCAAAAAAATAAACCGGGAATCCGCTTAAACAAACCACTCGTAGCCCAAGTCAATTCACACTTCGTGAAATCGAAACATGCGCATCTAGAGTAGCAAACATTGTACTGACATATCAATTTCAACATGTTGCTTGTGCAAATGGAATAGACAACAGGTAGGAAAGCATAGCCATATAGGTAAAGACATCCAATAACGCACTAACTAGATATTCTGCAGGTGTACGTACCACAACCAACTCTCCTCCTATGCTTCCATATAGTATTCTGGTGCGTGATGTTTGGTCTTTGGAATGCTGCAGTGCTTTCATCTAGTGTGCTTCATGAGGATGGAGTCTACAACCACACACAAGTGGTCAGGTCTGCAGCTCATCCAGGATGGCACAGTCAATGCAGCTGGGCAAAGAAGACATTGCTGTTGTCTGTCAGCGTCATGTATCCAGAGCATGGAGGCTATTACAGGAAACAGGCCCAGTACATCAGAGCATGTACGAGAGCGTAAGGAGGGCAACAACCAGTCAGGACTGCTACATCCGCCTTGTGCAAGAAGGACAGAGGAAACACTCCAGAGCCTGACAAAATGACCCAGCCAAGCCACAAATTGCATGTGGCGGCTCGAAACAGTCAGAAACAGATTCTATGAGGGTGGTATGAGGGCCCAAATATCCTAGGTGGGTGGGTTCGTGAACCCTCAACCACCCAAATTACAGGACGAATTCGCATTTACAAGAGAACCCCAAACATTGGCAAGATATTAACCCACGACTAACCTCTTGTCTGCCATCCACACGATGGACAAGGCAAGGGTCACCACTGACACATACCAAGCATTCACACAAAAAGAAAGGCAAAAAAACCAAGCGCATGCAAAGACACAGCAATCACCAATCAAGCCCGAGATGTGGACACCAAAGATGTGACAGTGTCTGAAGGGCTGCACATGGAAGAAATGATTCTGCTGAGCACCCTCGACATAACATCACACCTCCAAGCAATGAACTGCGTCTTGCTGGGCAGAGGTAATGCGTGTAGAGCAGGAAGCATCAGGGCTATGCACATTCTGTAGAGCCGACCGCACAGCCCATCCATGTGCCCGCCAGAGGTAAAGCCAACGAACTGCCATTTAAGCCAGCCAAAAAATACAGTACACGAGAAGGCCCAAAACTATAGTCCCAAGTCCCCTTGGAGACCATATATTCGTATGTGTTGCCCTGGTTCCTCCTAATGCAAACAATGCTAGAACCTCATGTGCTGGAGATGTACATAGTCAGCAGTTCGAACAAGTTGAGGCATTGATTGTAGTGGACTAGGCACAAACCACAGATTCCCAATTACCTGAATCAAATATCTGAAGTACATCTGGCGACGCAATACAGATCTCAACTACCATCCCAAATATAACATTGCACAACAGAACATGTCACAATGAGTTCAGAGATGCTCTAAGTCCAGTATCTAGGAGAGACGGACAGAAATCCGTCAGAGACCATCCGCCACTTCATCTAGGGACACGTGCTCAATGAGGACTCATTACACCCAACGTGAGGAGATCGGACCACACGACCACCTTCTGAGGCACAGTCCATTTTGACTGATTCTTAAAGGGACGAACAATTAACATCAAATGGGATCAACACCGTTTTTATCCACATTAATTACTGAGAGAAGTGTACACTCCAAAGTCCAGACTACATGGGATATATGACAT
Organism: Laticauda laticaudata; assembly: GCA_004320025.1. Taxonomy (NCBI): domain Eukaryota; kingdom Metazoa; phylum Chordata; class Lepidosauria; order Squamata; family Elapidae; genus Laticauda; species Laticauda laticaudata. The sequence continues at coordinate 14,031 of BHFT01020097.1, read as the reverse complement.
AAGCTTGATTTCATTGATAAATTTTTTGTGTATTTTATTTTTAGCAAGTTCACTGCTTGACACCTACAATGAACAAAAGTATTAGAAGAAATATTTCATTCAATTCATATCTTAGACTGTCTATAATCTTATTTCGTGTTCCCACTTTAATGTTTGTTTAGAGTAACGGAATACGTTGCACGAACACAACTGCTAGATTGGGCACCTCTCATTGCTCAAAATATTTTTCATTATCAAAGGTTAATACAATCATATACACCATTTACAATAACAGCGCGTAAAGAGCGGTCATCATAGTAAATTAACCAAGGGAATCATGGAAGTCACAAATATCCTTAACTATAAAATCTCCTGTACACACGAGTTTGAATTTTACGTTTGTTTTCTATAAGACATCAAATTTCACCATTCTTTTATTCAAATCATCAAAAAAAAAAAAATCCCTAATTTTACCAGCACCATTTGGAACAGATATACGAGTTTGGGTAGTATACTCATTTTTATGGTTGCTTTCTGTCCCAGCAGTGAAAACTGTATTTTGGTCCAGTTATCCAGATCTTTCTGTATTTGCAATATTATTTTGTCATAATTACCTTCCTTAATCGAAGAGCACTTCCCTTTGAGCCAAACTCCTAAATACTTCACTTTTTTTGCTATCTGCATTCCTAGTTTATGTTCTAGTTCTTCATTTTGACTCTTGGTGAGGTTTTTAGTTGTTATTTTCATCTTTTCCTTATTAATTTTTAGCCTCACTACCATTCCAAATTCTTCTATTTCATGAATTAGTATACTATCTGTTTCAATCTTCTCAAATCAACAGAAATTGTTGAGTGGATGGCAATGGGATCATCGTGCGTTAGGATGAGGAACACCCTCAGTAAACATGTTCTTACTTCTTTCCCCTAAAATGTTACTTCTTACAAATCCTAGATCAGTCACAGATTCCATTCCCGTGCTCATTTTGACCACCTCAGCCTCAGTTCTCGCCTGACAAATGGCTGCCCTGAGAACCTCACCACCTATACTTCTTGTTGGAGATCTATATCGATGCAAGCAGAAGCCTACCCTGGCTTGCATGCATATAAAATCTGGATGCCTTAAGCTTTGTTTAAAAAAACTTTAAAATTATTGAGAATAAAAAGAGGACCAAGCAATGGCAGCTTGCCAAGTAAGTGGAGCTCAGTGGCGCGTTCCATTTGAGGTGTTGACAGTGCATAATAAATCCCAGCCCTACCTAACATTTACAGGAACATTATAAAATGAATGAAACGGTGTGAGCTAGTTCCCCAGGCAACCAGACAAACATAATAAACAGTCAGCAGTAGCAAAAGTAACTTACACCCTGCACCATTCGCAGGCCTGAAATATTTTACTTAACTAGTCCTCCTTTTCTGCTTTTGCATTTCTTATTATTATTGTTTCTTGGTCTTTGGGGAGAAGCAGGAATAGTTAAAAACAAAAATATAAAGGAGCGACCAGAACCTTATCTTACTAGGATCCTATCTTTATTGCTATGCATATGAAATTAAGAAGAGTTATCTTGGGTGTTTTTGCATCTTGGGTTATCAGAATTTATTGCTGAAAAAGAAATGGCCAGGGCCATGTTAGGAGTATCATCATTTTTCACAAAGCATCCATGATTTATTTTTATTGGTTCTTGTAAAAATGCTAATAATAATATGTAGAGGTAATTCTTAACAGCATAGCATTCAAGTTGTGATGCCTCCCCATATGTATAATATATTTTTCTTACTTGTATAGTTTTAATATTAAAAATATGTTTTCCATGACCTATGAGGTATGTTCTCCTAGTAGCATTTTTTTTATGGTCCAGCCATTATTTCATCCTTCTGTAAGGGACTAAAGTGGGGGTTATTGTCTGTGTCTTAAAAAAGCAGCTGCATCGAGGCAAAAACGTTTCCCACCCAACTTCCCTTATGTCCTCATACATTCATTTTACTTAAAACTATCTGTGATGATTGAATCACACCGACCGACTTCAAGAACATGTGGATGTCCAAAATGGTCTCACCCATCCTGGGACCCTTAGCTGAGAAAAGCAAATGCTAAGACAGAGTGAGAAGGGATAGGTGTGTTGCAGGCAAGGTGATGAGCAAATGGCGTAATGGAAGCAGATTGGCAGCTATTATAAGCAGACAAGAGGGATTTCATTCAGTTATTAGGACCACAAACTATGGTGAGCTACATATCTTGGTGAGTGTCCTGCTTGGAGCTTTGCAACATGTAGAAAAGGAGCAACCACACTGAAACTGTACCTCAACCCAACTAGTGAAAGAACTTTTGGAAAAAGGCAAAGGTTGTAACACTGTTTTATAGTCTTGGAGACTTTTACTTGAACTGAGTGTGAAGGACTGAACATGAAGGACAGACATATTTAAGTGGCAATATCACCTTGAGAGTCCTAGAAAGGTATAGTTGATCCAAAGCAATAGCCTATTATTGGGGAAGGTTTGTGTTGCAATGAAACATTGTGTATACTTTTGCTGTGCTGTGGTGTGTCCAATCCTTGAAAAATAACCCTCAAGGCTCCCATCATAACCAAATTATTCACACATCTCTGACATCTCACTTTATATCATTGAAGATAAGATAATAATTTGTTTCCTGTGCATGCAACAGGGCTAACTAAGTATTGTAATAAAACTGGATAATCCACTAATTTTGAGAGACAGAAACTTGAAAGAAGTGACCAAGGCTATGTGTACTCAAAATGCTCTCAAATGGGAAAGGGACTAATCTTTCAGTTATTTAATCTTATGTGGTAACATCCCTATTGCAGAATTATCACTTCACATATAATGCTTTAAGAAGGGCTGTGCAATCTTAAAAGTCAGCTAAATGGTCTTACATTTCCTTGTAATTTGTAATTGTAATTTCCTTGATTTTTTCAGGCAAGTAATAGGTATATATGACTCCTGTGTCCAACCATACCCAGTCATACCTGACTAAATTAAAAGGCATCCAGGTCTCATAGAGCAGGAAGCCTCTTTCTGAACAGAGGGTACCAAGTAAATAAAACAAAGTGGTGGAGAATGAAGGGGAATTGTGGCCATAATATGCCAATTATAAAGCTTTGAGCTACTTTGAGTGAGTTCAATTTCAGACAACTTCGTGGATACATCCTTGTAAATCTGTTTGTAAAAACATTGAAGTAATTTTAATTTGGGGGGGGATTTTTGTTTTGTTCTGCTTTTATTTCCTAACCCTAGCTTTAACAGTGGGGTTTGCTGGTATTCTCTCATCCAAATACTAAGTGGGTCAAATCCAGTTTAACTCTTTGGGATCAACCCAAGACAGCTAGACACTTTACCCACACCCCCTGTTAAATATTCTCTTCAAGTTGAAACAAGTTGAAATTAGTTCATTAATATCTGCTATGCAACTGTTGAATGGAAGTTTGTAAGATGGCATTGGCAGGGGACACACTAAGAAAAACTAAGTCAAGCTGGAATATACGGAACAAATTCTCATAGGTTTCCTCTTTCATTGTTTTCCCAGTCTCCTACATCTTCCAGAAAAGGAAATGTTTAACATCAGTCACAACAAAGGGGTGGACTTGCATCATTTGCTTCTTGCTTTTTGGTGGTATGTACAGGGAATCGTTCCCAGACTGTTTGGTTTACAGGCTTTGGCTCAGTGGCTTGCCAAGTAATAATCTGCTAGCTTTAAGCTTTTGGATAGAGAGACATTATATAAAAATATTTCACTTCTCTATGGTATGAAAGCAGAAGAGCAGTGCCTTTGGAGCAAGGTGAAGGCCTCCTGGCTTTGAAATAACCAAATTGTCTGAAAGAGGCTAATCACCCAACTAACTGAGCAAGCAAAAGGACTAAGCAAGCAGAGATGTCATGAGGAACTTCAACAGAAGAAGGCAAAAAGAAAGCAGTTGTTTTGGTTTCATTTTTTTCCCTTTGTTTTTGCCTGAGAAATCCGGGGACAGAGAGGAGTGCTCTGCTGTATACTTCTCAGAGTCACTTGTTTGTGAGATGGGTGACTATATAAATTCGTTTAATAAAGAAGTTTAATAAAGAAGTGCTTTCATGAGCTGCAGGAAATGTGTTATGTTTATTTCCCTCCATGCCTTAACCATGAAAGCCAGCTGGGTGACTTTGAGCCAGTCACTCTCTCTCAGCCTAGCCAACCTTGCAGGGTTGTTGTGGTGGTGATGGAGAAAATAGGAGGAGGAAGGAGTATTAGGTATGTTTGCCATCTTGAGTTATTTGTAATAATAGCTAGGCAAAAGATCTGGTATAGAGAAACACGGACAAGGTAAAGAATACAGTACATAGCGAGATGCACTTTGAAAAATTGCATTCAGCAGAACATACTTTAAGCACAGAGAGACAGAAAGAAGAAGCAAAGAACTGAGCACTTTCTATAGTATGAAAGTATTTATTCCTGAAAGAAAACCAGAATGAGTGTCTTAGTGATTCCATAATGTATGTTCTATATATTAAGAAATGTCTGGATACATTGGACTAAGTCAAACACATAATCATTATGAGGTTTGTGGCATGCCTGTGGGTAATTATAGACTTCTTTGACGATGTGAAAATTCTCAGACACAGAAAACTAATACCTCATAAGTATTCCATTAAATGTGTTATTTTCATGTACAAGTACCGCTACACTGCTTGCTGTGTGGTTTGAGAGAAAAAATAGCAATTCACATTTAATGTCTGCAGATATAGACCAGATTTATCCATGCTGTTACATGACTGTTGCATATAATATCATATGCAATAATAAGTTAATATATAATGGGTTATCTAATCATATTAGTTTATAAAGTATAAAGTATTCTACTAAGCAAATTACATGAATTCAGTGGCACTTGATATATATCATCTGAGTGCTCGGTATAATATATCGGTACTTTCTGGCTCATCGTACAAAGATTGCTCTGTGGTATATATTTTGATACTTTCTTTTTCATTCAAACTGTAGGAATTTTGTTCAGCACTAACTTCATCAAACTATCCTTTTCTTTAAAGATTTTTCCAAAATTTATTTTCAATTCAGATTGCATAATTTTTTTAAAAATGTATGCAATTTCTCTACAGTTCTAGAATCATATAGTGGTGCCTTTCCAAATTCTTAAAACAGCCCATCTTAGACAAATGACTGATACATTTGTCTGAAGATATCTTCAGAATTTTCAGAATAAAGCAGAATAAAATACCTTTTTATGAGTAAAATCTTTTTTAAAGGCATCAAAAAGGTGTAGTTTTAGAACAAGGTAAAACATCAGTGCTCATTACAGTTTGATTTTACTACCTCTGCATTAGAATTAATTTCCAATACTGATCCTGAATTAAAATCCTATGCAATGAGTAATAAATTATCAAAATGTTATTAAAGTATGTACTGTTCATACCATAGAGTTTATTTTCTATCAGCACCCAACAGTTATCATTGTGCATCACTTACAGCTAGATAGGAAATAAGGAAATATACCAATGGGTTTAAAAATGGGGTGGGCCTTCAATCATTCAGTCCTGACACCATCTTGACTGTCTTGATATTTTTACCAACACCCCCCTCCCACTCCCCCAAAAAATCAGGTGCCAAATGTACAACACCAAGAGCAAATATCTAAAAAAAATATATATGAATCACATTGGTCTTCCAACTTCTTCTGCATTAAAGTACAAAAAAAAAAATAAATTCCACCAGCTTCACCATTCATTCCTCCATTATAGGTAACTTTAAGTCCTTCCACCTTTGGACATATAAAAGTTTTGTTGGTCTCTTCATATATGAAAGCAAAGTTCCATAAGATGTTTCCACTTGTTTGTTCGTTAAACTCGAACATTTTCTGGTTTCAGTTGTATGTTCACTTTTAAAGTCTTCCGAATCGGAATGCATACTTGATCCCAATATTTTCTAACATTCATGCATGTCCACCAAAGGGGGAAAAATGCTCTCAGTTTGATTACATTTCCAACAAATATTTGAAATTCTCTTGTATGTTTTTCACTGTTTATCAACTACCAGCAATGTATCATTTTACAAAAATTAAATTTAAGGTTATAATTCAATATTAATTTCAATCATTTCTTCCACATACATTCCTACTGATTCAACTCTATATTATATCCAAAAAGTTTTGTTCATTTTTTTTGGCTTAATGAAATCACCATGAACCATAACTCAAGCCATTTGAGATATATATGTCAACTTGATTCCTTGAATAAAATTCTTACCAAAGTCTACATCTTCCAAAACTTGAAACAAAAAGGGCCAGAACAAATGATCAAAGGCTTTCTTAGGCTAAGAATATCAGTTCAGCTTGTTTTTCATTATGCTGTTGGTAGTCACTTTGTTACATCCAGCACAGTTCTGGCGTTTTTTAAAAATTATCTTAATTAACATTGATTTTCATGAATGAATTCCTCTAAGTACATTTTGGGTTGTCTGCCAAAACTGATTAAAACATTTTATAATCATTGCTCAGTAAAGATATTGGTCTATAATTACAGAGAAGATTAAGCTAAAAATCTTAAGCTAAAAACAGGTGTGAAGTGCTCTATATCTTGAATAGCTTGATTGGATTAGAAACTTTGTGATGTGAAAGCCTCTGTATATTCTACAAGATCTGTCCATTCTGTAAAAATACAAACTTTTTACACTCCACAAGCATTTATGAATCAGCTTCATTATTTATTATCTCCTTTTCCTTTATATATAGAACGATTTTTGGAATGACTGCATTTAAGGCATCCTATCTTTTGCTAAAGATAGGTGTCATAAGAAAACATCTTCCCAGAGTCAATTTGTTCGTTAATTTTTGTCACTTACTGAATATTTAAGATTTATGTTCAGAAAAATTAAGATTTTTCTGGAGACCATGGGCATATGGCATTTATATGAGATTTCTGTGTATATTCTAACTTCAAAATTTAAAATAGCCCATGTAGCCAAATTATATTCCCATGGGGTTTTCTGTTGCAACTTGATGAATCTTTCAGATAAGAAAAACAGAATGCAACATTATACACCGGAGTCTCTGGTTAAATTGGGAGAAGATTAAAAGACAATATTATTTGAAAATTCCAGTCTGGTTATCGACTATTGAAGCATTTTCCTTATCCTATATTATACAAAAAGGAAACAGAGACAGTTAGATATGGTTGAAATTATGAATGAAAAGGGTGAACTTAAATCTATGCAAAAATTAGAGAACCAGCATAAGAGATAATTGTTTTCATATGCCGCAAATACATTCAAGGTATAATAAATATATTAAAATATAATAAAGATTCTAAAACAGAAGGTTTCCTATGATAAACTGACTGGACTTAGATAAGATTTTGACAGGTACTGATGAAAAAGGGTGGATTAAAAATTGTATGGATATTTATTAGAAATTAAACTAGAAGAACAAGTTAAAGAAACAATATTGCTTGGGGGAAGAATTTTGGATTATGGGATTGATCCAGAGAAATGGCAAAAACTGTGGTCTCAGCATTATAAAATGACAATGTCAACAGCATATAAAGAAATTTGTATAAGATGCTTTACAGGTGCATTTCTTCCCCCAACAAGAATAGCAAGATATGATTCAAGAATAAATCCTAAAAAATGTTGGAAATGTCATCAGACACCTGACTCATATTACCATTATGTGGTGGACATGTGCAGATGCCTAAAAAATATTGGATTAAAATCCACACGTGGTTGGAAAAAATGACAAAAGAACAATTTAGTATTTGAAACCAGAGATATTTTATTGGAGATTTTACCTGAAATATTATAGTAAAGACTTTAAAATATCTGACTGTAAATGTATTAACAGAGGCTAGATTTGTATTTGCTTAAAAACTGGAAAAATAAGAAAACACCATCACAGGAGGAAATTATTCGGAAAAATGTTGGAATGTGCTGAAATGAGTAGATTGACATTTGAAATTTAGAGAACAGAGACGATATGATAAACAATTTTATAAAATTTGTGGATCTATTCTATCAATGGTTGAGACAATAATACATAGTAATGAAATATAGTAAGATTCTTAGAAAATAATAAAATATATAAAGATGTATTCTTTTCTTATTATATCTACAAAATGATTTATAGGATAGATTTGGGATTGATAATATGAACCATTATAAAAACAAATTAAGTAAATATGATCATTTTGTAAAACATGAATGAATAAAAGTATAGTCAAATGATTGATAATAATGATATTAATGTATTTAAATTTGACTGAAAGTACGAGAATATATACAGTGTAATTGTAATTGAAGACTACGAAATGGAAGCACAAAGACAATTTGTAAACCAACCATACACACTGTATGTATATATATATGGAAGATGGCTTGATGTTTTTATGTTTTGTTTGTTCATGTTTGTTTTAAAAATCAATAAAAATTTAAAAAAAAACCAGAATGCAACTTGCTCATTCTCTTTACAGTTTCAAATTTGCTGATTTTGCCATATTCAACAGCACATAATTTGCTTCTTTTCTATATTCCTCTGAACACTTCCGTGCTTGATTTATCTTCTCAATATTTTCTTTCATATTGCTTTCTAGACGCATCCAGTCTTGGTACTCAGGTGATAAGTCTTTCATTTTCTCTGTCAAACTGTCCTGGCACTGATGAACTGAGTAAATCATCTCTTCTATTGTTGTACTAACTATTCCTTTGGTGGCAAAGTTCAATTTCCCCACCTGCTGCTGAGTCTGCTTCAGTTTCTGAGGGACTTCCTCCACTCCCACATCTAGCCAAAACCTGTATCCTTCCATACACACCTGGACATTGTAAGCATCTGAAAAACAAAGATATGTTAACCTCAAATTAGTGATTAGGATCAACTGTTTGAGTCTCAAGAAAACTTCAAATAGTGTTCAACTATCAAAGATATTACAATGCCATGAAATCTAATTATTTCTACTTTATTTGTCAGGGACACATACATTTATAGGTGTGTGTGAGAGAGAGATGTAATAGTAATTTGGTAATATTAAGCCAAGATTAACCAGACCATTTGCTTGTAATCCCTGGCATAGAACTAGAGGTATGCTCTTTTGCAAAACCATCGTTACAGATTTTACAGGTAATCCCTTGGGGTTTTTTTTCTTGCTACTCATCCAGCATAAAGTGATAAAATACCTGATAAATCTTCCTATGAGTAAATTCTGAACTCATTTCTTGTCTTTCTTATTGTAGATTTCACAAACACTGGGCAATTCTTCTTGGCATTCTTTCGGAAGGCAGGCATTACAAAGGAAAGATTAGCTTTAAAGGCACATGAAGGGATAATATACAGGAAGGTAAATCTAAAGAATAATTTCACTGTGACATGCAATCCAAGTAGTAGAATATTCATCCAGGAAACGGAAATCTAAAATTCTAAGCATCTTGGTAATTTATTGAGGCAGAAAATCAAGCTGAACTGATCAATGTAAACAATTTTATCCTGCGAAAAGAATCTGAATCTTGGGTTTTGAACCATGTAATTAATCAGCCTAGAATAATAGCACTGAACAATCTGTCTAGGAGCAATAACAAGAGCATGATATTTCACTATTTTTCTTTCCAAAAACCTCATTGGATGAATGAAAATTTTAGGATAGAGCTGTCAATAATATAAAGCATTGTTTTCTTACCTGAGGGTCAAGATGAATAAAAGGAGCCAAGTCATTTAAATTTAATTCAAATTAATTACAGTTATTTATTTATCCTACAATATTTTTATATCACTACAATTAAACTAATTCTGGACAGTGCATAAGTCAAGAGGCTTTTTTCCCAATCAGGTATTTTATTATTTTTCTGCTATAACATTCAATATTATAGGTTGGTAACCACAAGTGGAATTTCTGTGGATGCCTCATGCACTACACAGGATTTTAATTGTGCAATTTTGTCGAAAATCATGGCTATCCATTAGATTTATCATTTTCGCTGCTATTTTTGTGCTGCATTCAGAATTATGTCTGATAGTAACATTGACTTTCAATCTGAGCATTCCAGTAAATCTTGGTGAGGGGAGAATATCTTGGAAAGGAGGATCATATCATTAACACGTGAACAAGGAGGAAGATTTTTGGTCACCTCATAAATATCACCACACAAGTTTAAGTGTGGAGCAATCCCTCAAATTGGTGTGGTGGATGTTTCTGTAAAAAGAAATTGGTTTTTTTTTTTCTGTTAAAAAGAAAACTATTCCATGGTACAGAACACTGCCCTATTTTAGTGGGCAGTAAGAATGAAGTGGGAATTTCAAAATACACGTATCCTTTTTAACTATCACCACTATCAAAGTGCCCAGTGGTATGTCAGATCATGTATTATCAAAACATGCTTTATTCTCAAATATCGTAATATATTTGATTTAATTTGCTCTCATAGGAACAAAACTGCTTTCTGCACCGTAAAAATGAAGCATTTTTATACAGGAAGCAGTACAAATACTAGTAGGCTGTGGATTAACAAAGATTTTTCTCTGTAGATTTGGTCTTCTGTTTGTGTGGCCTGATTCTACTGTGTTTCTCACAAAATAACGCCGGGCCTTATTTTTTTTGACCCCTGAAAAAATGACTAGGCCGTCTTTTTGGCCTAGTCTTAACTTAATTTTCTCCTCCACCAAGAGTGGTTCATACACACATACCTTGCCATGAGGCCACTTCTATAGGCCAATGAAAGCTGCTTTGATGTGTGGCATGGCTGCCCATGTCCCCTCACCTTTAGGCAGTCTCTTTCGGGTGATGGAAGCTCCCCAAGTGCAGTCACCAACCACTTTGATCGGCTGGTAGAAGCGGCCTCAGAGCGAGGGGAGTGTGTGTGTGTGTGTGCTCCCCCCAAGGCCGCTTCTACCGGCCGATCGAAGTGGCTGGTGACTGCACTTGGGGAGCTTCCATTGCTCAAAAGAGACTGCCTAAAGGCAAGGGGACACGGGCAGCCACGCCACGCCCTGAAGCGGCTGGGACTCTGCCTTTGGGGAGCTTCTATCGGCTATTGGGGTATTCTAGCCTAGGCTACCTGCAGGGCACTCCTAAAGGCAAGTTTTCTCCCCNCCCATTTCTCTTCACCTTGTGTAGTTCTAACGAATGATGTGAGAAATGGCGGGGAAACGTATGGTTTAAATAGGCCTAAATTTTGTGGGTTGGGCTTAATTTCACCTCATGCCTAGAAATCATGCTGGGCCTTCCTATTGGTGGAGGCCATATTGTTGGAGAAACACGGTATTTTGAATATAGAGAATATGATGGAGTGTTATGAAATAATGTGAACCTAGATTGGGTTAGTCCCTGTTCTATTCCTATACATTATAATTAGTGCAGCTAAGCAACACAAAAACAAGAGGTGGAAGTATATTCATCCTGTACACCAACATTTTCTCTTCGTTTCAAACTGTTCTACAGCATTAATTGCCTACCAACTTACTATGTTCCTGCAAGATCTTCTTCATGCAAACAGAAAGGCTGCTTACAGGTGAACAGTCATAGGAACTCCTTAAGGTCTGTGTAGCTTCTCGGAGGGACAAACAATGATCTTGCTGCTTATTGAAGGTCTCAGCAATGCTATTGAACAGTGCATCAAATTCAGGCACATCGACTCGTTTCATGGTAAGGGGTGTCCCCTTGATGAAATTAACTAGAAAAATAGAAGCCACAGTGCTATTTTGAATACAATATCACAAATAAGTAAGAGTCACTAAGTAATTAATAGTAATATGATCATTTCCTCTGTTCTCTGCTCTGAGGTAGAATCTTCAGTCATGTCTCTGCCAAGAACATTTCTATTTAGGATAGAAAATCCTATCTACATATTTTTTCTGTGTGCACTTACATAGTTGTTACAGGAAGATATTGTCCCTCTTGCCAATAAATTTTGTGAGGATTGGCATTGATGCAATTGTCTTTTAAGGATAAGGCTTATATAGTCATGCTTGTGGTATAAAATATGTCTAGTTGTGACAATTGGAGAATGAAGCATTTTATCAGGGCAATATAATTCAGAGAATGTCTAGTCTAGATTAGGGGTCCCCAACCTCTGAATCACAGCCCAATACTGGGCCATGGCCTGTCTGGAACTGGGCCACATGGCTGCGCAGAGCTCAACTTGCCTAAGTGGAGTCCACCCGTCTCCTTCCATAGGCCATCAAGCCATAAAGGTTTGAGATCGTTGGTTTAGAACATGTCATAGATATTGGGATAAAAGAATGATTTATCTTTATAACAATGACTGGTATATATTTTAAAATATATCCCAAGTAATGTCAGTAGCCAGCTGTCATTAATTTTAATGGGAAACTGGCATTCCAAATCTCTCAACTCACTTTTGAAAAATCACAGCCATGATATTAACAAAGTAACTTTATCAGAATAAGAAATGGAGCCATAATTAAACTTTGAATTATCCAATTAAAATCATACCAGTGACTATGACAACACAGTTCAGGTTACAGTTTATTTTTCAAACTTGCAGAATTGCAATTTTTCCAAACAATGGAATACTTCATCCATTTTCTGGAAGTATTTTCAGCACATGCCAGAAAGAAACAAGGGGAAACTTAGCATTTTATGTGCAAACTCTGGTTTCCCTATATTGTATATCTCTACAGCTGAATTAATTTTGAAAATATTTTAAAAATCTAATTTTTTAGAGAAAAACAATTCTGTTCAGGAAAGATGAAAAAATATTTACTTTTGGAATATTTTGAGGAGGATAAAACAATGTGTTCCTATTTCCAGAAAGGATAATATAAATCAGATTGAAACCAGCATTCAGGCTGAAGCTGCATTTTCAATTGCTCTGCTGATTCAAGTGAGATGATATAGATTGATAAATAGACAGATAGATAGATAGATAGATAGATAGATAGATAGATAAGAGATTTGGATGAGAGATAGTCAATTACATTAAATATGTATTCACATAAAGTTGTATGTGGAGAAAAAAGTACAATTTCAAAATTATTTCTTACAATTTCAATTATATTAATCATAATTCTCTATAATTTTGAACATACCTGTAATACAAAGAAAACAAAAACATTTTAATAACCCAGAGCTTTACCATTTTTGATCCTTTCACGATTTCTTGAATGCTGAGGATTCAGATGTTCCCTCTGTGTGAGAAAAAAAAATGGTTGTTAAAAGTAAATGCATTTACCCTGCCCCCAATTTTTTCAGAGATTGCCAATCTTTGGAGTCAGGTACTTTGTGCTTCTATAGCTAGATACCTTATTTTGTGAAATGTTACATCTATTATTATTAGATGTTTGCTAAGCTGAGATGCTTCTCTTAATACTATTGAGTAACAATGGCCCAATGGTTAGGATGCAGCATTGCAGGCTCACTGCAGAATTCGATTCTGGCTGGCTCAAGGTTGACTCCGCCATCCATCTTTCTGAGGTCAGTAAAGTGAGGATTCAGATTGTTGAGGGCAATAGGCTGACTCTGTAAACCACTTAGAGAGGGCTATAAAGCACTGTGAAGTGGTATGTAAGTCTGCTATTGTTATTATATATTTGATTATTTACTTCATAATTATTGGGTAAAGTGGGATCCTGGGATTCTGGAATTTTTTTCAAACAGGACTCTATTTATTTGATTTCTATAGCTGTCCATCTCGGCAAAGAATTCTGCCTCTTTTACATGATGGAATGGAGTTCAAGCAATAGTGTCTACTTGTTTTATACAGGTATTGAACTTTGACTTTAAGGATCCAATTTCTAATTGATTTAGGAATTGGCTGATTTAGGAATTGGGTTGCAACCTTCTGCATATAACCAGAGTATGAAATCACATATATTTGTTGATTTAAAGGAATTATATGACTGCCCATATCGTAGAAAGATTCTAGGTAGCTCACAATAATCCATAATACATAGTTAAAACAAATGTATCTTTTCTCCAGGTGCCAGGCCACACATCCTGACAGCTCAATGCTCATCTAAGCCAGGGGTGGGATTTTACCAGTTCACACCTATTCGCTAGAACCGGTTGTTAACATTCTAAGCAGTTCGGAGAACTGGTTGTTAGAAGAAAT
>BHFT01020092.1:0-52172 GCA_004320025.1 Laticauda laticaudata | reverse complement strand
CATAAATCTCTTAAAAACTAAAGAAGAGATGAAGCAAGGCCTAGCAAGCTGTCTGGACTGGTCCATGGGTGCCAAGAAGCTTTTGAAAGCTAAAACAACTGTTTGCTGCAGAAACCAGTGCTAAAGCACCCGGACATGGAGGCCCTTCATGATCCAAGCCGATGGCGAGTGATGTGGCCATTGGAGTGGTGTTACTTCAAATCAATGAGAAAGGGAACCTTGCAGCCTTGTGCGTATACCTCCCATTAAACCTATCTGAAACCGAGAGAAGGTGGCCGACTGGGAAAAGAAGCTTTTGCAGTTCATTGGGCCTTACTGACCTGGAGATATTTCCTGGAAGGAGCAAAACATCCATTTGAGGTATGGCGACCGAATAAAAATTTGGAGGCCTTAAAAACGCCCCGGAAGCTGTCCCCTAAACAAGTCCGCTGGCCCAGTATATTCAAGCTGTTCAATTTCTCACTGAAGTATCAATGTGAAGACCACAGGGGGAAACTTCATGGCGGATGCTCTCTCTAGACTACTACCAATATATATAGTATTTTGCCAGGGAAGTGACAAGCCCAATTGTTTCGACCAAACATCTGGCTGCCCCAGTGATCACAGAAGCCCAAAAGAAGAAAAAAGAAGTGGATGTTATCAAGTGACTTAACCGCACAACTAAAAGAACCCTAAAACTGTGATTGATTGCTCCAGGCTCATTTCGAATGACTATGCGGTTAGAGATGGTTTTTGGCTTGGGTAGGGGGACCAAGTTGTATGTGCCACAGGCACTTGAGGGGGCCAAATACTACAACAAGCGCATGATTCTAAAAACAGCTTGGTCACTTTGGATTTGTGAAAAGCCTTACAACGTGTTAAGCACACAATTCTGGTGGCTCTACTTTGAAGAAGGACATTGAAGCTTATGTAGGCTAGCTGTCAATTTGTGTGCGTTAGCAAAGAGACCTCCATGGTAAGCCAAGCAGGCGTGTTGACAAAATGTAGGCTAGGAACCAGAAGGCAACCGCCCTGAGAAGGAAAATTTCCTATGGACTGTTATAGTAAATTGACCCTCGAAAGCAGTGGAAACACGTTAGTTATTTGGATGGTAAACGATTTGTTTTCGCAAACAAGGATATTGCATACCTTGTTCCAGAGATTCCATCTGCAAAGACGTTGGCTAAACTTTTATTTCACATATCTATAAGGTTACATGGCGTTCCAGAACTCATATAATCTCTGACAGAGGGGTCCAGTTTACCTCAAATTTTTTGGAAATAAGAGTTCTTGAAGTTGATAGGCTCCGCCCAAAGGCGGGCTGTAAGCCTTGCCCACCCACACATCCCCAAACCAATGGGGCCCTGTGAGAGGACTAACGCAGTGCTTAGAACAGTATCTCTACGACTGTTGATATAAACAAACATAACTGTTCACAGTAATCATTTGCTAATGGCATACAAGATAACGGTCCGTCAGTATATACTTGGGAGCTACAGTAACATGTGTGAAGAGTAGCTTACACTACCGGACCATAGGTTACTGATTACTCTTTGTACCTTTCAGCATACCATAGCCCTGAATTTCTCAATGACAAGGACCTCAACATCCCAGTCGTTGGATTGAATGGATAACTCAACTCCAACTTAACTGGCCAGTAACACATAGAAGCAGTATAGAATGGAGCCCCATCCAAGCTCAATAAAGAAGTTTGTAGACAAGAACAAGATCTACCACAAGAAATTATATAAAAGAGGGACGACAATAGTTTTCCTAGTCCCACCAGGATACCTGCCAAAGCCAAATCTCGAAAAATGCGAGAGATAGAAGTTGGATCCTAAAGTATGTTTGGTAACCTTTCGACGACTTAAAGCGAGATTATAATACCCTGTACACAGCTCGCAGCTGGAACTTACCAAGTCCCTGGAGGGCGAGAGAGTAGAAATAACTTCTTACACAAATTAAATTCAACACAGTAACAGATTACACTTCACTCGGTCTTTCAGCATTAGTAGAATAGATCAAACATCGGTTAAAACCGAACATATTCTGAATATAGGACCCAGTCCTAGGCTGGGACCCTGGCTCACACGTACCAAACTATATGCGGCATGAGAGATGAGGGTGGAACAACAGTTGGATGGAAGGGTTAAAGGCAATATACGTGAGTATCTCTCGGCATAAATGGGACCAGGTCGGGTCCAACTGTGATGTTAGTTGATTGCATCTTTGCATTAAACATATATCCACTCCATGCACACGCCACTTCAATTGCTGGATAATCTCAGAAACCGATTCTAGGAAAACAATACATTTGGAGAGCAACAGGTGCGCATAATCGCACCGCTCTCGCCTATATTAGTTGCTTCAGCCATAAACCAATCTATCTTATATTCCTTCATAGTATCACTCGTATGAGAGTCTCCCTACGGAGTGTATTTCAATTTGTCTAAATTTGAGGTCCATAATGATATAATTATTTTATATTTTTTTTCCTATCTCCTCCATCTTTTAGGACTGACGGTTTTCCTTTTTCTAAGGAGGGCCGCATGTCGCGCTTCAGATCTTCTACTATCTACTTTGCATCTTCGGCTGTCATAAGAAACGGGGGGGAGGAGGGGATGAGTCTGGGAAGTGTGCTGGAGGGGTATCATTTTCTGTTGTGTAAAGTGAGGAGGGGGGGAGCATACATTCAGATGTTAGGTTTTCTATTTCTTGCTTGCTTTCTTTTCTCTGCGCAACGCAACCCGTTATCAAAATATAAAGGTCAATGACAGGCGGCCTTACTATCATCAACTGAAAGACCCACACATGATCGATATATCACAATTTCTAATTTGATCGCACTATGTACCAATCTGAGACTATCCTAGAAAGAGGTTGGTTACACATGTCCATCAATCGTGCTTGTGATCTTTTCGCGAGTCGACTTAGCCGCGATTCCCTTTCTAAAGTGTTCTACAGATTTCAGAATTCTTTATGGTTTGCATAATGACCCAAACCGCAGAGTAAGTTACCTCATCTACTTGTCAGTAAAACTATCGTTTCTCTACTTAAGAGATCGACATGAGGAGGTTCTATCTTTGGTCAGAGAAATGTTGGTGAGAGCAAATTCGTGAGTCTGACCTGCCTGCCTGAGGAACACAACCCGTTTGTTAAACATTCTACGCCCCCAGCCGTGGAGGAGCACAACCGCTTTGTAGGAAGAAAATTACTGCCTAATGCCTGTAAGGAAGGCAGGCAACCCTTGTGAATATCATTTCTCGTGGGGAGAGATGATTGTGGGTCTTATCAGAAACTGTGTCCTTTCTTTCCCCATTATATTCTCCTCCCCCTCACTATACATATCACTATGCGCCCAGCGCAGCTAATGTTACTTCCTGCCCAGTGAGACGTCCTCTGTGAGTTTTTTTCTCCGTTCCTGGTAGCTAGTTACTTCTTGATGATTAGATTGGAGAAATTGGAGCATAAGGTATACAATGGGTCACTTGAGCGCGGCGCGGATATTATATAAGTCGCGCGTGAGACTGTATTGACTCCATCTGTTCCTTTCGGAGCGCACAGCCTTACTGCGGAGAGCGCGCCTTGTGCAGCGAGTCATCCAACGCCCCTGGCTTTGAAGCATAATCAATGATCTGAATGCAAGAGTCATGATAAAGTGAAGATATGCCAATAGCTGAACGCAGAGTCAAAATTAATACAACGCACAAATCTGTACTTAGAACTGCAGAACTCAACCCACAAACAGATTTCAGATTCCACTCCATTGTAAATTTATGCAGGTCATGAAAAGGAAATGCGATAGGTGCGAGTTATCGTTATATTGTCACAGACCGTCTTTCCCATTGTGGATATGGATGATAATAGTAATTTTTTGACCATGTCCCCACCCAGTCCCACCACCAAGCCACACCCACCAACTAAGCCACACCCACAGAACCGGTTGTTAAAAAATTTGAATCCCACCCCTGACTTGGAGGTTTATCTGTGTCCTCAAAGGAATATAAATCCTTCTTGGATGATAAGCGAAAGTTTTCAAAAGAAAAAAATCAGAAAGTCCAACTGCCTCCTGAAAAAAGCACCTTTGGGACAACCATGACCTGAATGACTATGAACCTCTACGCACCCAACGAATTAAATAAGTATTGGCACTAGTGAAGTTCCAAACTCACCTGTACATCAGTAAAAAGCTATAATTTATTTGGCATAATTTGGGCAGAATGTAATGCTAACTATAGATTATCTTCATGATCTGTATTGATGAATTGCTGAAAGGGATGAAAGAGATTTATGTGCCACAGGCTTTTGTGTAAGATTGATCAAATCCAGATCTCAACCCCATCTCCCAATATCTTCATTTTTCTCATCCTTTAACTATGAAAGGCATTGGAAGTTGATTTAAGATTGTCAGGGAAGTGATGCAGTGGCACTATCGGTTTTGGAAGGCCCTAGAGTGGTACATGTAACCCTGCTGTTATGGAAGCTACTGCTGGCTGCTGGTTTGCTTCCTGGTCCCAATCAAGATGTTGGGTATCGCCTTTAGAGTTCTTCATGGCATGGGACCAGTGGTGGGATTCAAAATATTTACTACTGGTTCTGTGGGTGTGGCTTTGTGGGCATGGCAGGGGAAGGATACTGTAAAATCCCCATTCCCTCCCCACTCGTGGGGAAAGGCTACTGCAAAATACCATTCCCTCTCTACCCCAGTAACCTGCTTTCCAGCTCCATTCACCTGTGCAGGGCAACAAAATAAGATCCAGCCAATCAGCTGGGACTCGGGAGGCAGAGAATATATGGGGCAGAGCCAGTCAGAGGTGGGATTTACTGGTTTTCTGAACTACCCAAATTTTCCCCTACAGGTTCTCCAGAACTGGTCAGAACCTGCTGAATGCCACCTCTAAAGGGATCTGTTTATCTGAGGTACCATTTTGCCACAATGGGGCAGGCCTTCCTCACTCATACTGGCAGAAACGGCATTGTTTGGATCCCATTAGCCAAGAAATTTTGACTAGCAGGGTCGGGGGAGGGGGGCATGGCTCCTACATCCTCAAACATCTTCTTTCTGGAGGTGAGATCTACCTCCACCTTGCTGGCCTTCTGGAAGAACCTTAATACTTGGTCCTACTTTTGACTTGGCGTTCCATAATCATACATTATATCTTGCATCATTGTCTTATGATGAGCAATTTTTGAAAGTTATTTATTTATTAACTTATTTATTTATTATTACATTTATATGCTGCGCATCTCACTGTCCTGAGTGGCTATGGGCAGCTTACAATAGAACTGTTAGAAGAAATGTCCATCTGGGTTCAGTTCCAAGTGGGAAGAAAGACATTGGAAACATGGAGGCTGATTGGAAAGATGGTTTAATGGTGGACAGGACTACATGGGTTTGACGTCCTGGATAGCTGACCACATGGAGTAGAGAGAGATTTATTCCCTCTTTTGGACTTTTAACCAGAGCTTCCTGTTTCTGTGGCAAGGACAAGTATCCTACTGGCTGTCAGAATCCCAGGAGGCAGGGGTCTTAGCTAACTTTGGAGGCTGCCTGTGTCCCACACTTGGTTGAATTTTGTTGGTGATGCAATGAAGGGCAATTTCCTATTGTGGCTGAATGGCTTTAGTTTCTGTTTCCTTGAAGAGTTTTATTTCTCTTTTATGGAAATATTCTGCCTTTTTAATATTTCCTAGAATATTTCATTCTTCTAGGAGAGGAATGAGTGCTAACTTTCTACAGAACAAAACCATGGATAATGTAAAAAAACATTAAAATTAAGATTAGCAACAATTAAGTAAAAGGTTAAAACCAAGAGCACGGAAGATATGAGAATGCTCCTTTGTCTCTTACTCAGTCCCCCATCTTCAGTATAATATGCCCAGATCGGGGCCCTTCTTTTTTGTTGTTTTTAAAAAAAGGAGATTATACCTATAATAACCATATTTTCTTGGAAAAAATAAAAGACAAACCTGAAAAGTGTGGGCAAATTTGAAAGAGGTTTATAAGGATTAAAAAAAATGTTTGTTTAAAATATGCTTTACAAAGGAAAATTCTAGAATAAAACCAAGAAAAACATAAAAAAGCACATATTCTAAAAATAAATAAATCTCAAATTGAATAGTATATATAAAAGTAATTTTAAAAGACAATTTAATTTACACATTTTTCACACGAATGCAAAAGACTGCACTAAATTTGTACCATTGTTTTTTAATGTGTCAAATTTAGGGACCAATAAAAAAAGTTAAATGACCAAAGTAAAGTGCAAAAAGTGAATTTTTGAAAAATGAAGTTAAAGGACAGCTTTCTGTCCTTTATAATAAAAGATGATCATTGTAATTATGCCTCACACAATGATCAGAGTAAGGCAATATGTGTTTGTGCTGAAAAATGTTAAAAATAAAAATAGGTGTATGCAAAGTCTTTAAAAAGGTAGTGATTTCCCTTTCAGATTTTAAAACCTACAAAACACAGCCCATTGCTGTAGATAGAATGGTTGGAAGAAATATACCATAGATATATCTTTAATAAACCAGTCAGCCCTCGTATCTTAATTTATGGGCTGATTTGATTTTGCGCAATAATAAGACAGCAGTGCAAAAGAGGGTGAAACCAGGACTTCCAGTAAAATGGGCCCTTCCGGGGGGAGATTAAAGTTTGTAAGAAATGAAATGTGTGCTTTATTTTTATTTTTCATTTTTTGCAAAGTTTAAGACAATTGCTTCACAAATTTAAACCTCCAAGCTCCTGAAAACTAAAAAAGACAGTTTTTTTTTAAAAAAAATCTAATTCTGGGAAGCTGTTTACAGTACCATTAAATAAAAGCTGTGCTGGTTTGAGCCATCTGCTGTTTGAAGGATTTCTTCCCAAAAATGTGTAAGATTAACAAGGGGCCATAATAAATCTTGCAAAATATGACTAAATATGACCATAAATGAAAGTGTTGCGTTTTTTCTTCTTCTGACTTTCTACTCTTTCTGTCTCCCTCTATCGGTTGCCCAGATTTTTGCTGTCTAAAAATGCCAATCCAGTTCTTAGGACATAAGTATCTTTTGTTCTGATCTTGTTACAGAAAAATGCATGTTTAACTCGATCAGTCATGCCTTAATGTAACTACATGTATGTACAGTTGATATGTCTTCAACACAGACAAACATACATGAGATTTCTGTCTAAATATATAACCCAAAGACCACTGAGAGTTGGTCCAGTTGGGAATGAAGGCAAAACAAGAAGCAATGGATGGAAACTAAGCAAGGAGAGAAGTAACCTAGAACTAAGGAGAAATTTTCTGAGGTGAGAACAATTAATCAGTGGAATGACTTGTCTTCAGAAGTTGTGGGTGCTCCAAAGCTGGAGGCTTTTAAGAAGAAATTGGACAGGCATTTGTCTGAAATGGTATAAAGTCTTCTGCTTTGAGCCAGAGGTTGGACTAGAAGATCTCCAAGATCCCTTCTAGTTGCATTATTCTGTTATATTCCACTCATCTGCAATCGATAGACTCACAGATATTCCAGAATTGCAATATAAAGAAGGAGCTGGGAATATTTTGTTGGAAACACACAGCCTCTTTCCCAGAACTGATACACTTAAGTCCCTTGGCAGCCAGGCTGCAAAAAAAATGACTAAGAAGCTCAGTGCCAAAATTTAACTGTTTTCCCCCTGACACTTCATGGATTGTTAAATTTAACTTAGGGAAAGCTTATCCAATTTTTGGGAAAATAATTATTCATTTGTGGAGTGGGGGGAAGGCATTCTGTGGGATTAAGGAGATTTTGGATTTTTTCCCTCCCAGAGGGAATGAATAATGTCCCCAAACCTTGGAAGAGGCAGAGATGGGGGATGATTGGAGGTCGGAAATATTCTCAGCATTGCACCAACTTCGTTGGCAAGTCCGATGTCTGAGAATTTCCAAAGATTTGTGTCAGCCTCAGGAATGCAAATAAAGTGATCTGCTTGATCAAAGGAGGCTCAGCTCCTTATGGACTCGAGATGTCATTATAATAAAGCTCTGGCAATAGCAGGAACAAATTCCCCATCATCTATTCATTTATTTCCTGTCATTATTATTATTTTAAATAAATAATTCAAGGCAGCGATTGTATCTAATGCTCCTTCCTCCTCCTATTTTCCTTATAACTGAACTCTGTGAGCTGGGCCTGTAACTAGAACTCACTGTCTCCTGGTGATGGACCCATGATCACTAGCCAGCTTTCTTGCCTAAGATTGGGCTAGAATTCACAGTCTTCAAATTCACCCAGTCAACTTTCCTGGCTAAGGTGGAATTAGACCTCACATCTCCTTATGGTTGGCCTGAAGTCACCTAGCTGGCTGTCATGCCTAAAACAGGACGAGAACTCACCATTTCCTGATGATTGGCTGAGAGGCACCCAGTTGGCTTTCATGGCTAAGGAGGGATTAGAATTTATCAACTCCAGTTTGTAGCCCGATGCCTTAAGTACTAGACCAAACCAGACAAAACCAGTAGACTAAGCTTGTTGTCCATCCATGAGAAATCATTGTATTTAATAATTAAAACAGTCAGCAGGCTTATCTGCAAGGAGGAAGTTTCAAAATCAAAGACGTACCTTTTTTAAATCATGCATTGCAATGTGCAACTTGACTTTTATTGATACTCCCTCTCTGCAGACACCCCTTGACATCCAGAAGAGAATGAAAAAATACAGAATTTCTCTATGGAAATTATCAGTCATCCCAGTTTGCATCCAAGGACTGAAGAAGCTTTGTAGATGACAAGCAAAAAACAAAGAAACCTCCAGTTGTCTTTTGAAAAGCACCTTTGGGACTACAAAGTCTCTCCTTCTGTTCTTCCTATTTTGTGAGATAGGGCTTTAATGTCATAGAGCTCCTGGAAAACAACAGGTCTACTCAGTGTAGTAGTAGTGGGCACATGTGTTTCCAATTATTTCTGAATGCTTTTCCTGCAAAATGCTGGATCTTTTAAAGTGTTGGAAGTAAAATCTTGTCTGATTATTATTCCAAGCTGGGAGAAAGATGCAGGATAAATGAATTGAAGGCAGGCTGCAGGTGGAAAGGAGGTCTCCATTTAATTGGTAGCCAGAAACAACAGTGATAGCAGCATGTTTCTGGGGTGGCTGACAAATTGGGGTTGAGAGTAGATGAGCTTTTATACAATATTGGGGGCCTTGTGATTGAGATGCCTGTTCATGTCCTTTAATATTTTAATGGCTGTTGCCAGATTCCTGGGGGGGTCATGTAGGGGTCATAACTGGCTCTACAGGCAGAAGGGGAAATGCAAATCCTAAGTGTTTTGTTTCTCTAGGTTTCGTCTCCTTGACTATTGTGCTGATTATTCAGATCTGCTGGCTGCCCTTTGTTCATGAATGGAGTGGCTTGGCTTGAAGAATGGGTAAAAAATATCCATTCATAAAGTCTAGCCTCTTCAGGCTTCTGCTTGAGGCTGTTTTCCCATAGCAGAAAGACTGGGAGCTGCTTTCTGCCTTCATTCTTCTCTTCTTGTCTAGAATAAATATTCTCTTCTGCCTCTTTTATTATTCTGTAGAATGTTTTATTCTGGGAAGTGGGTGTTTTCCCACATAAGGAAGATAGTAGTTCTCTGTACTGATATTTCTTCCCCTTCATTGTTTTGGTGATTTCATGTCAGTGTTGACTCGTGGTAACTGGAGAAATCTAGAGTTTTCTTGGCAAGATTCCCAAGGCAATTTGTTCTTACCTCTTTCCTAGGGTGGTGAAAGAGTGACTGGCCCAAGAGCACCCAGCTGGCTTCGCGCCTAAGGCAGGACTGGGGTTTACAGTCTCTGGATTCTAGCCTGGTGCCTGATTCATACATCTGACCAAAAGACGTTCTCCCTGACTTCACATCCCATCTATCCATCACCTTCCAAAATTTGGCCTTTGAGTACTGTATATTAAGTGTGTCAAAAAGAAAATGTAGGAAGTTATTGGACTGAGGCCAAATTGGAGAGGGGCTGCTTTGCCAAAAAAAGAAGGAAATATACTCCTCAGATAGCAACAGCACTTAGATGATGATGATGATGATGATGATGATAATGATGATGATAATAATAATAATAATAGTAATAATAATAATAATAATAATGCATGTATTAGAGTATAGATATAATTAGAACATGATTATGATTACATGAAATGGGTATGAATAAAAGGGGACATTAGGACAGGGACAATAGGAACGTTGGTGCTAAATATGCCAAACGTTACCACTGTATGAGATTAGTGTCCCCATTCCCTGTTTCACTCAGTCTTAAATGCTGTGATTTACTTACAAGTAAGCATGCTTTAGGAACAAACTTTAAGCCCAGAGGTGGTATTCAGCAGGTTCTGACCAGTTCTGGAGAACTGGTAGCAAAAATTTTGACTAGTTCGGAGAACTTGCAAATCCCACCTCTGACTGGCCCCGCCCCCATCTCTTCTCTGCCTCCTGAGTCCCAGCTGATTGGCTGGGTCTTCTTTGGTTGCCCTGCACAGGAGAACGGAGCTGGAAAGCAGGTTAGTGGGGTGTGGAGGGAATGGTGATTTTGCAATATCCTTCTCCTGCCACGCCTACCAAGCCACACCAAACCACACCCACAGAACCGGTAGTAAAAATGTTGAATCCCATCACTGTTTATGCCCTCTAATTAGCATTTAGGACAGGGGTATCAAACTGGATTTCTTCAAGGGCTGGATCCATGGGCTGGCTGGTGGGGGAGCTGGGGGGAGACAGCTAAAACAAGCCATGATAGGAGCCTCTGTGGTGCAGTGGTTAGACTGCAGCATCGCAAGCTACTTGTGCAGCCAGCTGCCTACAATTTGGCAGTTCAAATCCCATCACGGCTCAAGGTTGACTCAGCCTTCCGTCCTTCTGAGGTGGGTAAAATGAGGACCCAGATTGTTGGGGGCAATAAGCTGATTCTGTAAAACCACTTCGAGAGGGCTGTAAAGTACTATAAAGCAATATATAAGTCTAAGTGCTATTGCTATATGTGGTGGACATGTCCAAGGGCAAAATAATATTGGATGGAAATACATACCTGGTTAGAGAAAATGATAAAACAACATATAGACTGAAAGCCAGAAATATTTTTGTTTGGTATATTACCACAAAAATATGACAAAGGGGTTGTATATTTAATGCTACGTGTGTTCACAACAGCAAGACTTGTATTTGCACAATATTAAAAAAAATGAGGGAACTCCTACAGATGAAAGCATAATTAAAAAATATTAGACTATGTAGAAATGGATGGGTTAACATTAAAGACAAAGAGGATACAGAATATATTTTTAACATGGAATTTGTTTTACAAATGATTAGAAAACAGAGGTAGAAATTAGAAGTTGGAAGAATACTGCAATATACAAGTAAATATTGTTATTATTATGGACATTATGTGTAGGTAAATTGACTCAGACAATACACTGTTTATTAAATACTCATGTATGTTAAAGAAAAATGTATAAATAAAATTTATAAAACGGACAGTGGGGGGGGGTGCGGCCCGGTTTTGGCCTTGACAGCCTTCTGCAGCACTTTGCCCGCTGCTGGAGGCTGAGGAGGCTGAAAACTGGCTGCCTGGGGGCCTTGTAGGGCCTCCATGCAGCCTGTTTGTGGCCATCGGAGTATTGCTGGAGGCCGGGGAAATGGGCCATCCAGGGGCCTCACGACAGTGGAAGGATTCAATTTTTTTTACTACTGGTTCTGTGGGCGTGGCTTGGTGGGCGTGGCTTGGTGGGCGTGGCAGGGGAAGTAAAATCCCCATTCCTTCTCCACCCCGCGAACCTACTTTCCAGCTCCGTTGTCCTATGCAGGGCAACCAAAGAAGACCCGGCCGATCAGCTGGGACTTGGGGGTCGGGGCCAGTCAGAGGTGGGATTTGCCGGTTCTCCGAACGACTCAAAATTTCCGCTACCGGTTCTCCAGAACTGGTCAGAACCTGCTGAATGCCACCTCTGGAACTCCTGGGGTTTCTGCACGGCCCCGTTTTTGGCCAGCGATGAATGACCAGGAATGTTTTGAAATCATTTCTGAATTCCTAGATGGTATCCTGATACATCATGCAATAATCATGACTATAATGGTGGGGATTCAGTTTTATGCGATGAATCAATCCTGCCTGCACCAAGTAGGATATAATTTTCTCTAGGCTCATCACCGTTTCACTTTTGATAATGCAGGGCGGTGGGGGGAGGGCAGGGCTTTGCTGAAGGTCAGAAAAAAAAACTGGAAGATTGCCTAATCAAAGATTTAGCCCCTCTTTAATTAAACATGCTTTACTGAGTAATGTACAGACAGATGGCTTCAGACAGCATGCTAAAGTTAAATCCAAACAAAATGCATGTGCAATGAACAGAAGGGACTAGGGGAGGTATGATAGCAGTGTTCCAGTATTTGAGGGGCTGCCACAAAGAATAGGGGAATTCTCCAAAGCAATTGAAGGCAGGATAAGAAGCAATGGATAGAAACTATCCAAGGAGAGAAGCAACCTAGAATTAAGAAGAAACTTCCTGACAGTGAGGACAATTAACCAGTGGAACAACTTGCTTCCAGAAGTTGTGGATGCTCCAATACTGGAAGTTTTTAAAAAGAGATAGGATAACCATTTGTCTGAAATGGTATAGGATTTCCTGCCTAAGCAGGGGGTTGGACTAGAAGACCTCCAAGGTCCCTTCCAACCCTGTTATCCTGTATTCCTGCATGTCCATGAAAGCATCCAGAGGTTGTTGGGTTTTTAAAAATCTTTTTAACTGCTGCAAATGGGATGCATCTTAAATGAACTTGGGATCTGGGTACCTCTATAATGATCTTCTTGAATAAACTCAATCTGGAGGCAATCAGGAAATGCAGCAGGATAATCCCAGCCCTGTGGAAATTTATGCACACCCATCCCTGTGCATAGTCAAACTATGGCTTTGCACAATGTTCAGGGAGTCTATTGGAAAAGATTGTCTTAAAGGGCTATGAATGTTTTACAATATTCTGAAAATTATTAAGACTACATGCAAAACAGTTTGGGAAAGTCAGCAAAAACAGCTTCAAGTATTTTGGATTCCCATAATTATTTTTAAATACATTGTAATTGGCTAAGTTCGTACAGCAGCCAAAACTCAGGGCATTTTATTACTTTAGTATTACTTTAGAAACAAAAGAGGACATACTAAACCAAAATCAAGCAAAGCATGTCATGTATGATCCAAGCTATTTAATATCTGTCCGGGCTCAAATTTGTTGCTTCTTAAGATATTAGCTTTAATTCTTAACAAGTAGTTCCTTCATCTTTGGGAATCACAAACTGATTGAGTAGAATGGACCAATAAATTAATCTCTACTGCAAAATCCAGACAATTATTAGATGGCAGCAAAGATTTCCTTAAGCAAACTTTTAATTGTTTGCTGCCATCTAGTGGTGATTCAGAGTTTGGCAGCCCACGTTTGTCCAACTCAACGCATAATATTTCATTACTTTAAAACTTGAGTTCACTTGCTGTACTGCTGGGAGACACTAATAGCTACCACTTTCATTTTTGAGTCAAACCTGGGAAGCCTAAAAAACAGACAGTAGGTAGCATGATACATTCCTGCTGATGAAACAAAGTTCATCTGGCTTTAATGGGAGACCACTTATAATTATAAGATGATCAGGATAACTGCATTATAATAAATATATGTGTAATAACAACACAGCCCATGTTAGTGAAGATCATAGAGATGATTATTCTGCAGCCTGTCCCAACTGCAAGTCCTGTGAAGAGTCTCAGTTTGCAAAGACAAATCTCCAAGGCTTCTGCCCTTCCAATAAATCAGAAAGATTTATTTTAAATCTTAAAAATGCCTAACCTGCATCGTCCCTCCCAGGAGTCCCACGTGGCCTGTTTTGGATGCCAGGTAAGTACAGGGCCTGTGCGGAGGATTGGGGTGGGTGTAAAATGAGCCTTCCAGTAGTTCTGGAAAGCTAGAAACGGGCTTCCGGAACTTCCCATTGCCTGGGAAAGGTCATTTTTGCCCTCCTAGAGGCTCAAGGAAAGCCTCTGGAGCCTGGGGAGGGTGAAAAACCCACCCCCACCTTGGTGCAGGAGGCCGACTGGGCCATGTCCACCATGGCCAAGCCCACCCAGCAACCAGGCAGAGAACTGGTTGCTAAAATTTGTGAAGCCCAGCCCTGCTTACAATCATTCATTTAGTAACCATTCAAAGTTACACTGGGACTGAAAGAAGTGACTTATGGCCATTTTTCACACTTATGTCCATCACAGCACCCCCATGGTCATATGATCCAAATTCAGACACTTAGCCTGCATGTATGACAGTTGCAGTGTCCTGAGGTAATTTGATCACCTTTTGCAACCTTCTGACAAGCAATGGTAAACCAGGTTAACTAACAACCATGTTACTAACTTAACAACGGCAGTGATTTGCTTAAGAACTGCAGCAGGAAAGGTGATAAAATGGAGCAAAGCTCACTTTACAACCATCTTGCTTAACAATGGAAATGTTGATGCCAGTTATGGTCATAAGTCAAGGACTACTACCTGTATTGAGAAGAAGAAAAACCCACAAACAGGAGTGAGTGAGACCTTGGTTGGTCAGGAATGTGTATCGATTCTCTTATTTCAGAAGCCATCAGCCTCCTTGGTTGTGTGGTTATCCTTTTGCCGTGTAGGTTTTGGGTTGTAGGTCTTCCCCCTGAATCCTGTGACTTGGGCTCTTACAAACACAGTTGAAAAGTTTTCCATTGTTCTTGTCCTTTGTTCCCCATGTGGTTTTTTTTCCCCTCTTTCCGGGATTTCAGAAGAAATACCCAGATCCCTGGAGTGAAAAGCGGATATGGCAGAAGAGAACACAATGTTTAAAACAGGAACAACTTAGCAAAAATCACCATTGCATCGTGATTGCTCAAAGGGCCATTACGGGAAGGAAAGGACAGACTCTACTCTAATCTGTCTTGTTGTTAACTGATAGCTTTTGCTGTTTGGTGGCTTGCTAGAGAAAATACCTTACAGCAGGACCAGGAATTCTTTAGATTTTTCAAATGACCCAGAATATGTGAGACAGAAGTCTTTTGCAACAATCTTGGAAGCTCTCAAATGGTCTTTGTTTGTTTGTCTCCAGCCCTTTATTATTTTTATAAGTAATTCAAGAGGCTGAGCATATGCAGGGCATTATGCTCTTCTTAACTTTCCCATAGCAACAAACCTGTGAGAAGAATTTGGCCCAAAGTTTTGCCCAAAGTCACCCAGTCAACTTTCATGCCTAAGGTGGGACTAGAACTCTCAAAACACCCAGTCAACTTGCATGTCTAAAACAGGACTAGAACTCTCAGTCTCCTGGTAATCGGCTCAAAGTCACATACTTGGCTTTCATGCCTAAAATGGGACTAGCCTATTGCCTTAACCACTAAACCAAACTGTCTGTCTTCTGCTGACTACATGTCAGCCACTCCTGAATTCAATTTACTCTTATCTAGTGCCAATATAGAACTGACTTTTAGTTGACTAGATTCTTGTGAATAGGCATGAGCAATAAGTCAGTTAAGCTCCTGCCTTTTCACGAGAATCTAGCCAACGAACAGTCAGCCCTAAATGGGCACTAGATAAGAGTGAATGGAATTCAAGAGGGGTTGGACTGCTTGTGGGAACATAAGGACTCGAGGCTGATGACTCACTTGACTCCACCACTAGTCTCTTCCTGTTCCTTTTCCAACATCAAAGTAATAAAAAGAGGAGAAAGGTTGCATGATAGCTGCACATGCTTTAAAAAGTTCAATTGCCCTGACTGAACTTCCAGAGAAGTTTGTCTAGGTAACTCAGAATCTACACCGATACACAGGTGGTCCTTGACTTCTGGATTTTGATCACATGACCATGGGGATGCTGCAGTGGACGTAAATGTGAAAAAAGATTGTAAGTCACTTTATTTTCAGTGCTGTTGTAACTGCGAACAGTCGCTGGGCAAACTGCTGTAAGTCGAGGACTACATGTACTCCTTCTATAATGTCTACCGAAAGTGACCATTAATGCTACTTCTGTTGCCATTTCTCTGGGCTATACTTATTTTTAACTTCTTTCAATTTCCTCGAAAACAGGCAGCTTGGTGGCATTTCATAGTCTTCCGCAAAATATAAATATGCAATTGAGCGAAACAAAAACAAGAACCCATTTGAAGTCATTGATTTCACAACATGGTGCTTTAGACAGAAATGCAACCCATTGCCTCATGGTCGAAAAAGAGAGGATGTGGTCACTGCAGATGGTAATCTCTTTTTCCTTTTCTCTTTTGCTTGGAATTAGGCTGGATACCTATCAAATAAGAGGATCATGGAAAATTGGACACAGGGCCACCTTTTGGTGCAAAAGTCTGTCCGTAGGCAAAGTAAACAGCTGTAGAGTGATGTATAATCACAGTAGACGTCAAGGAATCTTTAATCAATTATAAATCACTTTTGCAGAAATAATATGCTCACCTCATAACTGCCTAGAATACTGTTGCCTATCAATCGTGCGAAAGCTAAGCTGGATTAGAACTGATTGGGATGGAAACTACTAGGAAATAACGAAACAATCTGAAAAGAAAATTACTTTATAATGCACTTGGAACACTGCAACCAGTTTGGGTTGCCACCATGTAAAAAAAATGTTGAGGGTCTAGGAAGAATGCAGAGAAAAGCAACAAAGATGACTAGGGGACTGGAGGCTAAAATATATGAAGAATGGTTGCAGGAACTCAGTATGTCTAGTCCAATGAAAAGAAGCACTAAGGGAGACATGGTAGCAGTCTTCCAATATCTCAGGGTCTGTCACAAAGAAGAGGGAATCAAGCTATTCTTCAAAGCAACTCAAGGCAAGACAAGAGGCAATGGTTGGAAACTAATCAAGGAGAGAAGCAACCTAGAACTAAGAAGAGATTTCCTGACAGTGAGAACAGTGGAACAACCTCCCTCCAGAAATTGTAACTGCTCCACTACTGGAAATTTTTAAGAAGAGATTGGATAATCACTTGGCTGAAATAGAATAGAATAGAACAGAACAGAATAGAATACCTTTATTGTCATTGCATTTTACAAATACAATGAAATTTGAAAGCTACTCCAAACACCACATCACAATCACACTAAAGAGTATTTAAAAATTAAAATTAAAATAACAACAACAAAACCTAGTCTAAAACCTATCAAAAGCATATAGTAAGTTAGATAGTTTAAAAATGCCATTATATACACAGGGCTAAATGGTATAAGGGTCTCCTGCCTAAGGAAGGGGTTGGACTAGAAGACTAGAAGACTAGAAGACCTCTCTCTACTCTACTCTACCCTACCCTACCTTACCTTACCCTACTCTACTCTATTCTATTCTACATTTTTCTTTTCTTTTTTAAAAATAAAGTTTGATTTTGTTCATCTTTGGTGAGATGAATCTATCTCCCTGAAGTAAGGCTGGAGGGAAAGGCTGCCTTCTCCAGACCCATGGCGACATATTGCAAAGCCAAGAGGAAGCAGCTCTTGAGATGACTTCACTTTTAGTGTATTTTACCTTTTAATCACCAGAAAGACAGGATAGGATAGGCTTTGAGAACCCTATCATTTCAGACGTGCACATTAGATGAAAGTATCAGATGAAGTACTTCTTGGAAGAGAAATAGTAGGAAAAGAACTATAGATAGTCCTTGACTTACAACTGAAACTGAGCCCAAAATGTCTGTCGCTAAGCAAAATACTTGTTAAGTAAGTTGTATCCTGTTTTATTTCTTACCACAGTGGTTAGGTGAATCTCTGCAGTTGCTAAGTTAGTAACACAGTTGTTAAGTGAATCTGGCTTCCCCATTGACTTTGCTTGTCAGAAGGTCACAAAATGTGATCCCATGACCCCAGAACTCTGCAACCTTCATAAAGATGTGTCAGTTGCCAAGCATCGGTTGTAAGTATGGAAAAATGGTCATAAATTACCTTTTTTTCTGTGCCGTTTTAACTTCGGTCACTAAACAGTTGAAAGTCCAGAACTACTGTCCTTTAAAATAGGGGGGGGGGCAGGATGCAAAGACCCAGAAAGCTTATGGGAGGGATGGCTTGTAGTCTTCCATTTCACAGCCATTCTGCTCCAGATACATTAAATTAGATTAAATAGAGTTGAAAGGGACCTTGTAGGTCACCTAGTCCAACCCCCCTGCCCAAGCAGGAGACCCTACACCATTTCTGACAGATGTCAGTCCAGTCTCTTCTTGAAAGCCTCCAGTGATGANCCTGCCCAAGCAGGAGACCCTACACCATTTCTGACAGATGTCAGTCCAGTCTCTTCTTGAAAGCCTCCAGTGATGAAGCTCCCACAGTTTCTGAAGGCAACTTCTGTTCCATTGGTTGATTGTTCTCACTGTCAGAAAATTTGTCCTTACTTCTAGGTTGAATCAATTTCCATCCATTATTCCTTGTCTGGCCTTTGGGTGCCTTGGAAAATAGCTTGACCCCTTCCTCCCTGAGGCAATCCCTCAAATATTGGAAGATTGCAATCATGTCTCCCCTGGTCCTTCTCTTCACTAGACTAGCCAGGCCCAGTTCATGCAACCATTCTTCATATATTTGAGTCTAATCATCCCCGTTGCTTTTTTCTGCAGTCTTTCGAGAGTCTCAACATATTTTTTATAGTATGGTGACCAAAACTGGATGCAGTATTCGTGGTCTTACAAAGGCTTTATAGAGTGGTATTAGTACCTCTCTTGAT
This sequence comes from Laticauda laticaudata, assembly GCA_004320025.1. NCBI lineage: Eukaryota > Metazoa > Chordata > Lepidosauria > Squamata > Elapidae > Laticauda > Laticauda laticaudata. The sequence continues at coordinate 33,481 of BHFT01020092.1, read as the reverse complement.
CTTGATTGTTGGTGGGAACAACATGAGAAGAACCCAAAGGATGAAAACAGGGGCTGAATGAAACATAAGGTGTAGTACAGAATCTATCCTTAAAACACTCAATGTCTCCAAACATTTTTAAATCTGAAACAGATGAGCAGATGGCTGGCTGGGAGGAGATATTTAGCCGATCAACTGTGGGACAGTGTGGAATACAAGTTAGTGGCTTTATTTTTGTTACTATACTTAGATCGCCCTTTGGGGGAGATATTAGCTAGCAGTGTCCTGCTATTGTTCTCTACGAAGTCAGAAAACTGCTGAAAAAGACCTTTGCTTGTTTTTTTGTAGGGCTTATTTTAAGATTTACTGCAATCCCCTGGACGAATTTCCCTGGGTTTGTTTACATCCTGATTGTGGATGTTTGAAGGAGAGATGTAAGCTATGTATTTAAGTCAGTTGGTATTTTCCTGATCAAATCTGATTGTCAGCAGGAAAAAAAAAAAAAAGAAGAAGAGGGGCATTCAAATTTTCACTGAAATTTGAAATTATGACAAGGGTGGATGGGACTTTTCTCTCCAGAAAAGACAATTACAAAGTCACATGTTTAAATGGATCCTTAAAAAGGGTTTATCATTGAAGCCTTAGTTCCTACAGCCTCTGTCCCACTACACTAACGGATGCAAAGAGGATGTAAAACGTTAAAAAAAGCTTGCCATCCGTTGGAAAACGCTATGTATCCATCCGTTGTGTACTCACTGCATAGTGTTTCATACGCCTCTATCCGTCGAGCATCCGTCCACTGAGATTCATCCATGGCCAAGATAGTTTTTGAGCTGCAACAAACTTTGTGAGTGGATGAACTTTTCGCCGCGGTAAGGGTTACATACGCGCAATAAGGGGCAACAAACGTTCTATGTCCGCTTATCATCCTTTAAACAGTCCGCAATTCCTCTCTGCATTCGCTGGCCATCCCCTCAACTCACATCTGCTGCGGCTGAAAAACAGAAAGAGGGAAGAAAACAAAAGGTAACATGGAAACGTCTACACGCGTTAGTTAGCACGGAATAGAAAGGATGTATGCATATGCATCTCGTATTAAAATGGATTAAAAGGCACAAACATTAGTTAATCTGGGATGTATCTTGGATATTTAGATGTCTACAGTATGTCTAGAGTATGAGAAGGACACCTAGCGACAATTCGATTATTTCTTATAAAAAGGGGAGGAAATCATCTGGATTCTGAGTATGAGTCAGCAGCAGTGCGTGTACAGACCTCGTCACCCTTGTCTTGTCTCCAAAACATGCATCAATTGTTCTCCACCATGGATCATGAGCTTAGTCACGTAAATGGTAGCTGCTGAAACATTCATCACCAGAAACCAACCTGTTCAGGCTGTCTTTCACCTTTTATTTACAGAAGGAGAAGAAGGAGAGTTCCAAAAGAGCTGTGTCGTTCCATGGATGGATCGTTAGAAGCGAATTGGAATTTGGACTGTATGACCAGTGATGGTGCCTCACTCTCTGACTAGGCACATGGAGACCCTCGTGCACTCGATCACTTCATGAGGATTTGCCACCAGCCATGTTTGATTTGAACTTGTAGGGCGTCTGAGACCCAGGTGACAAGCCGAGCACCAACTTCATCCAAACCTGAACCTGGACTGAGTTGGCACGACTTTGCGGCACCTGGACTCTGGAACCACATTAGAGAAAACATTGGAGTATGCCGTGGAGGGTGCCCAGCACAACAGGCATCAGCCAAATGTGTCAGAGAAAGTGGTTGCAGGCCATCATCGAAGGATACATTGGAGGAAGCTCCTTAAGTGCCCACCATCTGAACAGGCCATGGAGAAAATTGCAGAAGATAAGTCGAAGTATTCAAGACGTCTGGAAACTTTCCCACAACCGTTGACCCATAGATGGGAAGCACCGTGCCTGCAGCTTCGCACCAACTCAGGGTGTCTACCACTTTATTACAACCTACAAAGGGGCTTCTTCAGTATCATCCTCTTTGCCCATGGTTGATCTGGACTACAATTCATGCTACATCGATTGCTTCAGGCAATGGGTCAGCTTCAGATGGCCAGGTATTACAACGCAAGTGACCTCAAGGATTGCCTGGCAACGCAACCTCATCATGGGTTTTCCAGATTCGCCAGACCCCATACCAATGACACACAAATTTTGCCCTACTTTCATCAGTGAGATGACGCCTTCTCCCTTTCAGAACCCACTCATGAAGCCGTTACAGTACAAGATTAGATACCTCACCCATGAAGAGAGGATCTTCCAACCTACAGGCTGTCCAGAGCAAGACGGGGGGTGGAGAAACCTTTGGCACTCTGGCCAAACAGGTTCCAGATATTCTTACCACCATGCAGCATTGAGGCACATACTGTGAGGGAGCATCGTGGAAGCTTGCTGCATCCGTGGGCACAATCTCATGCACCAACCGCTACCCAGTTGTTGCAGGAACAGACCTTGTTGACCGTCAACAAGGGAATGGGGACATGGAAGTCTGGTGAATGGGGCAAGGGACTTTAACGATGATAGACATACTTTAACATAACAAGGGCGCCCCAACCAGACAGAGCTTCATGTGAAGGGAAGAAGCAGCGCAATCTCCTGAGACCAACTGGTGCAACTCCCCCACCTGGAGCAGTGGAGCAAGTGGCAAGAAGGATATTAGATGGATTAATGGAGTGCTTCCTTGAAGCTAGTCTAACATCACACTGATGAGATTGTGCCATGTATTGTTGAGTGGTCCGACAGAATAGCAATTAAGAAAGAGCCTTTGTTTATTTTGAAATGTGGTTGATCAATGATAAATTGTTATTGATTAAAAAAAAAAGGTCCAATATGGTGGCAGCCTGGGATGGGGGACGGCATACAGGTCCCACTATGCTTTGCATTGGAGGTTTATCGTATCCCACAACTATCCTTATCTTAGATCCCCACGAAGCACTGCAAAGGCTTAACCATTTGTTTAGAAGTTTTCACCAACACTCTTCACTAGGTAATAAAAATGAACCAAGTAGTCTTAAGCAAAAAGATAACCTTTATTAACTTTCTTAGGTAACCTTTATGGACTTTAATAAATCAGCCAAAATGAACCACATAAACTATGTGAAGTGTCTTAACAAAAGATAAACTTTATTGAACTTTCTGTAGGTATAACTTTATGACTTTGATTTAAATAAAGAAAAATAACCAGCAGTTAAAGTGGTCTTAAGCAAAAGCCAAGGTCGTTAACAGGGTAAACAACGCAGTCTCTGACACTATCTCAGTCACTCTGATCATGTCCATGGTCTCAGCTGTTAGTGCGGCAGGACTGTGAAGCGTTGCTGTGTGCTTGAATGCTGGGTCTGAGGCGCCAATTGGGTGCTTGGCCCCGAGGAGTACAACAGGGGATGGTGTGGTTCAGGAAGCTCTTCCGAGAGCTGACTCAGTCCCGTGAGGGTTGAGAGCCCTTCACCAAGTACCTGAAAGAGTTGTGAGGCAGAAGACTGATGAAACAGATTGTCTGTTGACGGGCTTGGCTTTGTGGGGTGGAGGGAAGGAGGAGTGTAGTGGGGCTGTCTGGTCTGCAGCTGGGTGAGTGTGCATCTGTGCATGCGATGAACCTGGACGCTGGACTGGGAGGTCTTCTTTTGTGTGGGAGTCCTTGGTAGTCGTAGGCCTTGGTAGGGTGAGAAGGCTATGAAAAAAGCCGTGGAAGGGCTGTGACATCGCTGGGGTGGAGGAGGCAGACCTGGATGGGTCGGAGGCAGGTTCAGGCTGGGCTTTGAGGGTTGTGAGGCAGAAGTGCTGGTTATCTTCTCTTTATCACCTGTTACTGGCCGTCGGGCAGGTCCTGAGGGTGTGGCTCACGTAGTTGGTGATTGAAGTTGTGCGACCGGCGCTGGAGGTTCATCGTTTTTTTTCCCCCCCCCCAAGGGGGGGGGTGTGACCAGCTGAGAGAGCAGTTCTGTGGCTGGTCCTCATTGTGTCCCTTGATCTCCAACAGGACAGTGTGGCTCTGGCCTCCAGGTCTGCCTCTCTGCCTGCATCCTGTGGAGGCTGGGGGTAGTGTGGGTGTGGGTTGTCTCTGGTGGGCTGCTGCCTTCTTCCTCCATTTGTGACCATTGGGATCCTCAAGTCCGCGCAGGATAGTGCAGCAGTCGGGGTCTCTGCCGTGGGGCCCTCTGAAGACACCTGCCTGGACAGGGTCAGAGGGCTGTCTCGTGGCGGATCTTACCCTCCAGGAAACTGCACTTGGCCATGACGTAGCATCTCCTGCGTCAGTGAGACTTGACAGCAGCTGGCCAGATTTTTTGAGTGTAGCTTGCGCATGACAGTTGCATATGGCCTTCCACCATCCCAGGAAGTTACATCGTTGCAGTGTAAAGCCCAGGCTCTCTGCCTTGTTCTCTCCAAGCTGCCTGGCTTCTTCTTTGGTGTCGCGAAGAGTCTGTAGGCCTTCTCCGAGGTACTCGTTTTCCTTCAGCCATTCCAGCACCTATCCTCATGCTCGGAACGTTCCGTTCTCCTCTCTCACTTCTCCTTCCTTTGCCTCTCCTCCCTCTGGGGCCTTCCAGCAGACTTCAGGGCTTGACGCAGGGCCTTTACCAGCAGGGCTGAAGGCCTCTGGGGTGCGTCCACCACAGCAGCAGCAGCAGCAGCACCACCAGCAGCACTTTCAGAGTCAGTGCCAGGGGGTGGGATACGGTTCTGTCCTTTCTGCCAGGGCTGCGAGTAGACACGGGCTTCCTCTTCTTCCCTGATGACGAACCATGGTTTCTCAAGATGTAGTGCAGCAGGTCTTTCCTCTGAATGCTACTGCATGCGTGCTGCATCCTTTTATATCCGCGGGAGCTAAACCAATTTCATTCCCCGCAGCGCAGTTGAATCTTTGCATTCCCGATATACATCCGGCGTGCGATCCCCTTTTTCTTCCTATAGGCGTCCATGATGTAATCCGCATCATCCGCTAGCATCCGCCCTTCGCTATGCCTCCGCTTCGATATTCTCCCAGAACCCTTTCAGAGTGTTCGTCGCTGTCGTCCGCTAGGTCCTATGAACAATCCGTTTAACATCCCGCTACGTACTACCCCTGTCCGTTCTTTTCTTTCTTTTCCATTGTTTATGCCCCACTTTTTGGAGCGGATGACAACGGATGGAGCCACCCCCGAAATTTTGCTCATTCGCTGTGTCCTTTTTCATCCGTCGGCCAGTGGGACCTAGCCTTTAGTTCCTAACAGCTCCACCTGAACAGGTAGATGATGTGGATTTGCAGTTCCAAGCTATCACTGTGACATCGGTGGGGTCCTTGGTGCTCTCTGAGCTTGATTTTCTTGCAGATCTATCTACCTACCTACCTACCTATCCTATCCTATCTATTTATCTATCTGTCTGTCTGTCTGTCTGTCTGTCTATCTATCTATCTATCTATCTATCTATCTATCTATCTATCTATCTATCTATATCTCATCTCTCGTTCTCTATCAATCTGTCATCTATCTATCATCTATCAATCAACCTCTATCCATCTATCTACCTATCTAGCTATTTCTATCTTTGTATAATTGTTTACAAGGATATTTGGATATAAGCAGGGAGCAAATCCCACTCCCTTCTTGCACTGATGATGTTAGCAAGTCGGGTAATGAAATGTCTGCAAGAAAACCATCAAGTTCAGAGTGCACCAAGGAACCTACAGTTCAACCTGGAGATACAAATATTCCCTTCTATTGATACTATGCAATCTGTTTATTGCTGCCCAACCATTCACCACTTTCACTTAAGGAGCTATATATATCAAGAAGCTCCACTGTTTGGGCTTGTCCTTTATTACTATAATTTAACCCTATGTTAATGCAATTTTCAACATCATTTTAGAATGACATCATCATTTTAGAGTTCATTTTTTTTTCTTCCTGGCTCTATCCCCAATATTTGGAATTTAGCAAAACATCAAGAATTATGGACCTTCCACATCTAATGTTTAGCTAAAATAATTACTCTACCAGATAAAGTAAAATTTTATTCATAGCAGGGGCTTGTTGAAAAATGCTGATTTGTATGAATTTTTTTCCCTTTTAAAGCAGGGGAAATTATTTTAAGCAATGTGGTCAATTTTTCAGAAGCTGTTCTGGTTATGAAATAAATTTCCAGAAAAAATCCCCTTTTTTCTCTGAACGTTTGAATATCTTTATATTGTGAATTACTAATTCATATCATGCAGTTTGATCACATTTGGGTGAAATTAATAGATGGATGGATCACACCTATTCTTTTAATCATTATATGTACTATTTATTGACATTGTAAAACAAAAAGAAAAAACAAATAAAATCAAAGAACTTCCTTATTTAGCTGCAAAAATATGTTTTTTTTAAAAAAAGCAAAAGTTTAATTCTTTCTTGTCATAGAATTTGCTGGAGAAAATGTGACAAGTAGAATCAAAGTTTTTTAAAGAGAGAGAGAAAGAGAGAGACAGATGGACAGAGGGGGAGAAACAGAGAGAGAAAGAGAGGAAGAGAGAGATGGAGGGAGGGAGGGAGTCAGAGAAAAAGAGAGAGAGAGAGGGAGGGAGAGAAAGAGAAAGGGGGAGGCAGGAAGGGAGAGAGAGAGAAAGAGGGGGAGGGAGGGGGGCAGAGAGTGATAGAAAGAGAGAGGGAGGGAGGGAGAGAGAGAGAAAGGGAAGAAGGGAGGGAGGGGGAGAAAGAGAGAGAGGGAGAGATAAAGAAAGAAAAGGAGGAGGGAGAGATAGAGAAAGAGAAAGAGAGGGAGGGAGAATGAAAGAGAGAAAGAGAGGGAGGAAGGGAGGGAGAGAGAAGGAGACAGAGGGAGGGAGGCAGAGAGTGATAGAGAGAAAGAGAGGGGGTGAGGGAGAGAAAGAGAGGGAGGGAGAGAGAGAGAGAGAATACAGCTAATCCTGGGCTTACAATTATTCATTTAGTGACCGTTCAAAGTTACAACGGCACTGAAAATGTAACTTATGACCATTTATCACACTTATGACTGCTGCACCATCCCCATGGTCAGGTGATCAAAATTCAGACAATTGTCAAGTGGTTAAGACCTGGTCCCACTGGCCGACGGACGCAAAATGTATGCATAAAGGATACAGTGGACAAGCAAAATTTCGGGGGTGGCTCCATCCGGTGTCATCCCGCTCCAAAAAGTGCGAAAATTTGCATAAACAGAACGGAAAAGAACGGAAAAGAACAGAGCGTGGAAGTATGTAGTGGGGATGTTAAACGGATGTTTCATAGGAGGCCTAGGCGGATGAACAGCCAGTGGAAGCGGATGACACATCCACAGGGGTTCCGGGGGAGAATTTGCAAGCGGACACAAGCGGAAGGGGCGGCTGCATATCGGATGAAGCGTATGCAGTCATGGGACAGCCGATAGGAACGAGGGGATTGGCGCGTGGATCTTTTATGATGAAGGCGTTCATCGGCAACGCGGTGGAGTAATGAATCTGCGTCAGCTCCGCGGATATCAGAGGATTGCAGCACGACATGCAGTCAGCATTCGAATGGGAAAAGACGTGCTGCCACATTACAAATGAAGGATAACACATGGTTTGTCAGTCTCAGGGAAAGAAGAGGAAGCCGTGCTACTTGGTTAACGGCGCACCTTGGGCGAGGACGAGGCAGAAAGCATCCACCCCCTGGCATTGATCTGGAAGCTTGCTGCTGCTGTCTGCGTGGTGGACCAGCCCCAAGCCTCAAAGCCCTGCTTACGAAGGACCTGCGCTCCAAGCCCCTGAAGGCTAGCTCAAGCCCCTGCCCGAGAGGGGGGAAGGGGCAAGGGAGAGGCAAAGGGAGAGAGGAAACAGTACACCATTTCGCGAGGACCATGATGATGAGGTGCCTGGAATGGCTGAAGGAGAAGAGTACTCTGGAGAAAGGGCCACAGACTCTATCGCGACAACGAAGAAGAAGCAGCAGCTTGGAGAGACAAGGCAGAGAGCCTGGGCTACACGGCAAGAAGTACTCCGTTGGATGGTGGAAGCACATGCACACCTGGATGGCAAGCTACACCTTCAAAATCTGGCCAGGCCGCTGTCAGCGTCACTGACTTGGGAGATGTACATCATGGCCAAGTTCAGTTTCCTGCAGGGTGAGATTCGCCACGATAAGCAGCCCCTCTAAACACCCTCTCTCCCTCAGACAGCCCACAGATAGACCAGTCCTCTTCCAGCCAGAAACCAGCTACCCTGTCCAGGCAGGTGTCTTCAGAGGGCCCACAAGGCAGAGACCCCTGACAGCTGGCACTCCCCATGCTGGCAGACTTGGAGGATCCCATGGAGGATGACGACCCTGCTGTCAAAATGGAGAAGAAGCAGCAGCAGACCAGAGGTCAACCCCACACCAGCTCGAGATGCAGCACAGAGGCAGACCTGAGGGGCCAGAGCCACGCTGTCCTGTTGGAGATCAGGGACACAATGAGGAAAGCACAGAACTGCTCTCTTCCAGCTGGTCCACTTGGACAGAGGAACCTCCAGCCGCCACACTTTCATCACTTACATGAGCCACACTCTTGAGGGATATGCCCGAGGCCCAGTACACGGTGATGAAGGAAAAGATCACAGCACTTTGGCACAACCCTCAAGGCCCAGCTGCACCTGCTCCGACCAGCGTGCAGAGATCTGCCCTCCCCTCCACCCCCAAGGTCGATGTCACAGCCCTTTCCACGGCTTTCAACAGCCTCTCACTTACCAAGGCTACGACTAAACCTTCCCAGGCAGCAAAAACAGACCTTCCAGTCCAGGCCCAGGTTCATTGCACACCACAGATGCCACTTCTCACCAGCTGCAGACGGACAGCCCACTACACTCCTCCTCCTTCCTCCACTCCACAGCATACGCCTCTATCGGACAATCGACATCAGTATTGAGCCTGACATCTCAGGTCTTGATGAGGGGCCTCTCAACCTCAGCGACGAGTCAGCTCTCGGAGAGCTTCCTGAACACACCATCCCCTGTTGTACGTTCGCGCCAAGCACCCCAATGGGCTTCAGACCCAGCACTCAAGCCACAAGCCACCTCAACAGTCTGCCCGCCTAACAGCTGAGACCATGGACATGACTCAGAAGTACTGAGAATAGTGTCAGGACTGAGTTGTCTTCTTGTGCTTCAGACACTTTACTTGGTTCATTTTTTGCTTTTTAATAAAGTATAAAGTTTACCTAAGAAAGGTTAATAAAGGTATCTTGCTTAAAACATTTTTTACTTAATAAGGTGTGGTGAAACTTTGACAAAAATGGTTAAGCCTTTGCATGCTTGTGGATAGATAAGGATAGTTGTGGGATAGATAAACTCCAGTGCAAGCATAGTGGGACTGTATGGTCCCCCATCCCAGCTGCCCCACACAATATGGACTTTTTTATACAATAACAATTTATTTCATCGTCAACACATTTTAAAATAAACAAAGCTCTTTATTTATGCCCTTTTCATTGTAGGACCACTCAACATACCATGGCACAATCTCATCAGTGTTATGTGACAGCTCAAGGAAGCATCCATTAATCAATCTATCATCCTGTCTTGCCACTCCACTGCTCCAGCTGGGGAGTTGCACCAGTGTCTCAGGAGGTTCGCGCTGCCTTCTTCCCTTCACATGAAGCTCTGTTGGGGCTTGTATCTATCATGTTAAGTCCTTGCCTCCATTCACCAGGCTCCATGTCCCCATTCCCTTGTTGACGGTCAACAAGTCTGTTCTGCAACACTGGTAAGCGGTGTGTGCATGAGATGTGCAGGATGAAGCAAGCTTTCACAATTGCTCCTCACAGTATGTCCTCATGCTGCATGGTGGTAGAGAAGTATCTGGAACCTGTTGGCCAGGATGCCAAAGGTGTTCTCCACACCCATGTTGCCCTGGACAGCCTGTAGTTGAAGATCTCTCTTCATGGGTGAGGTATCTTGTACTGTACGGCTTCATGAGGTGGGTTCTGAGGGAGAAGGCATCATCATCAATGATGAAGTAGGGCACATCTTGTCTGTCATTGGGGTATGGGGTCTGGTCTGGAAAACCCATAGAGGTTCCGTTCCAGCCCATCCTTGAGGTCACTTGCGTTGTTATAATGGCCATCTGAAAGCTGACCCATGGCCTGAAGCATGGGATTACATGAACTTATAGTCAGCATCAACCAACGAAAGAGGATGATACTGAAGAAGCCTTGTAGTTGTAATAAGTGGACCCTGAGTTTGGCTGGAGCTTTGCAGGCCATGTGCTTCCATCTATGGCTCCAACGGTGTGGGAACATTCCACCTCTGATACCAACTCTTCTGCAAGTTTCTCCAGCCTTGTTCAGTGGTGGGCACTTGAGGAGCTCCTCCATGTATTCTTCGATGATGGCCTGCACCACTTCTCTGACCACTTTGCTGATGCTGTTGTTGGCACCCTCCACATACCATGTTTCTGTATGTGGTTCCAGAGTCCAGGTGCCGCAAAGTCAGTGCCACCTTCAGTCCAGGTTCCAGGTTGGGATGGAAGTTGGTGCTCGCTTTGCGTCAACCTGGGTCTCAGACGCCCTACAAGTTCATCAAACATGGCTGGTGGCATTCTCATAAAGTGTTGGAATGCACTTCATTCCTCAGCCTCCACATCAACTGGTCATACAGTCCAAACTCCATTCTTCTCACGATCCATCCTCGGATCCACACAGCTCTTGGACATCTCTTCTTCTCCTTCTGTATAAAAAGTTGAAACAGTCTGAACAGGTTTTGGTTCTGTTGATGAATGATCGCAGCTACATACAGACTGAGTCATGATCCATGGTGGAGAACAATTGATGATGTGGAAGAACCAAGACCAAGGGTGAAGAGGTCTGTAACCACGGGCTGCTGACTCATACTGAGTTCCAATGATTTCCTCCCCCTTTTTATAGGAAATATCGATTGTCCGCTAGGTGTCTTCTACATACTCTAGACATACTGCAGACATCTAAATATCTGAGATACATCCCAGATACAAATGTTTTGTCTGTTTTTAATCCTTTTATATACGAGATGCATATGCTTACATCCTTTCGATTTCCATGCTAATCAACGCTGTGTGGACGTTCCGCTGTACCTTTTTCTTTCCTCCTCTTTCTGTTTTCAGCTGCAGCGGATGTGAGTTGAGAGAATGGCCAGAGGAGCAGAGAGGATACAGTGGACATTTTAACGGATGATAACGGACATAGACGTTTGTTGGCCCATATCATGTCGGCAATGTCGCAGATGTACATCGTACGTGGCGGAAAGTTCATCCGTTCACAAAGTTTTGTGAAGCTCAAAACTTCTTGCACGGATGAAATCTCAGTGGACGGATGCTTGACGGATAGAGCGTGTGAAATACGTATGCAATGAGTACACAACGGATGCATAGCATTTTCCAACGGATGGCAAGCTTTTTTTAATGTTTTACATCATCTTTGCATCCATAAGTGCAGCGGGACCAGGCCTTTAGTATTTATGACGGTTGCCATGTCCCTGCGTGATGTGATCCAAGGGGTAGGATTCAAAAATTTTAACAACCAGTTCTGTGGGCATGGCTTAGGTGGTGGACATAGCTTGGTGGTCATGTTATTGGCTGGGTGTGGCCAACTCAATATTACTCACATTGAGACATGCATGTCCTCGCCTGGCCTCTCATGACTGTGGGGATGCTGCAACAGTCGTAAGTGTGAAACACGGTCATAAGTCACTTTTTTCAATGCCATTGTAACTTTGAATGGTCACTCCACAAAAGCAAGGTACCAGCAAAGGAGGAAAAAAAAAACTCCAGAGAAGTTCCTGAGACAGGAAGTCTAGTCCTGCCAAGAATGTAATAAGGGTCAATGGAGAGGCAGTTTCTGTAAGCAACAGCAGAATGTTTCCTTCCTGCCTTCCTTACAGGATTAGGCCAGTAATTTCTTCTAACAACCGGTTCTCCGAACTGCTTAGATTGTTAACAACCAGCTCTAGCGAATAGGTACAAACTGGTAGAATTCCACCCCTGTGTGATCCTTTTCTGACCTTCCGACAAGCAAAATGGGGAAGGCAGATTCACTTGACAGACATGTGGCTAACTTTACAACTGCAGTGATTCCCTTAACAACTGGGTCAAGAAAGGTTGGAAAATGGGGCAAAACCCAGTGGTGGGATTCAAATTACTTTACTAGCGGTTGGGTAGGCATGGCTTGGTGGGCATGCTTTGCGCACACACCTTGTGTGAGTGTAGAGGCTTTCCTACTAGCCTTCTCCTGCACTCCTGCATGCTCCCTGTGTCTCCAACAGCTGATGCAGGGCAATCTGCTATGCCCCGTGATGCAGTGGAGCATCAAAAGCAGGAAATAAAGGTTGGTATGGAGCCACGGTGGGCAGGCGGGCGAGCCCAGTAGCTGATCATCGGAGAAAATCGGTTCACTCTCAAATGATCTTTGGAGCTACCAGTTCGATTAAACTGGGCCAAACCGGTAGAATCCCACCTCTGGCAAAGTCACTTATCAAGTGTCTCACATAACAACAAAATTGTTGGGGTCAGTTGGAATCATATGTCAAGGACTACCTATAAATGTGTCAGCATTAATGCTTGGATGTGGAATGCAAGTGAAAGAAGTAGCTACTCATAGACAGGATGAAGGAAGAGAAAGAAAAAAATACATAAATTAAAGCCTACAAGTATTTACAAAGAGACAAGAATGTCATGTCGTCCTTCTGTCCAAGTATTTGATTTATTACACATTTATGGCCTGTGAACAGAAATCCTTTGGGCTGTTGTGGAAACAGCTGGCCAAGTAAATATATTCTTATATCCCCCTCTTGAGACATCTGCCTTTCTTCTAGTTTCTTTGCAACTAAGTTGGATGTGTAGTTATTAGCCAGAATGTAAAGTTACTACAATGGGTCATGCACAGATCACACCAGCAGGATATTACACAACCAATTCCTGGGGTCATTTGAAATAAGAGATCGGATGTTTGTGGTTTGGGTTCCGTGAATGGCTCTTGAGGCATGAAAACCCTTTAGAAAGATCGAGAAGATCTAGGATAGCGGTGTCAAACTCGATTTCATTGAGGGTCGGTACTCCCAACACAAACTAGACCCCCCCCCCGTCCTACACAGACCGGTCGAGTTGACAGTAAACGTAGTCCCCGGGATGTAGCGGCTGAGCACTCTGCCAGCAAAAATGGGCTTCCGAGCTCCATTTTCAGCTGCAAAGGCCTCCTGCCATCCCCTGCCAGTGAAAAGGGAGCTCGGGAGGGCTGCATGCAGCCCTCCCGAGCTTCATTTTCGCTGGTGGAGGCACTGCAGGCCGTTCCTTCGTTGTTTCCGGGGCCGTCCCACGGACCAGATCTAAACACCCGGGCCTTGAGTTTGACACCCCTGATCTAGGAGGACTATTAACTGTTGAGGGCTACTTTTCCAAGAGCATGTTTCTTCATTTTCTCATCCAGGGCAATATAATTGTCTGCCTTTTAATATTTCTCAAAATATTTCATTCTTCTATGACAGGGGTGTCAAACTGAATTTCTTCAAAAGCCAGATCAGCATTGTAGTTCTCCTCCATGTGGGGGCGGGGGGGGCGGGCGGGGAGAGGATAGGGGGCAGGACAGATGCCTCCTGCAGTACTCTGATGGCCAAAACAGGACATGGGGGTCTGTGTGTGGCCCCCCTGTGCCTCATTTTCACCCTCCATGGCCTCCTGCAGCATTCTGTGGCCTTTTTCAGGCCTTTTTCGGGCTGTTTTTTGGCCTTTCAGGGCCATTCTTGGCTCACTTTGGGGAGCGTTTTCGGGATGTTTTGGGGGCCATTTTTGGGCCGTTTTCGGCTGGCAGAGTGCTGCAGGTGGCCATCGAGGGTTAAAATGAGGCACGGGGAGGGGGGCGCACACAGCCCATTTTAGCCCTGCTTGCTGGATTTAATCATCCCACAGGCCTGATCCAGCTCACGGACCTTGAGTTTGACACCCCGGTTCTAGGAGAAGGGTGAGTGTTAACTTTTTACATAACCTTGCAACCAAAAGTCTGTAAGGCGAAGGGAAGCTGAAGCAAGATCCTAAGCAAACTCATGGTTCCACTTAGTGACTGTTTCACTTGCTCAGCCAAGTTATCTCAGTCCAAATTGTGGTTGTTAAATGAGGTCTGCCCCTATTCTTCTTTGACTGATTATTATTGTCAGCTGCCTAGAATTAACTAAGTAGCCATATAAGGTTCTAATTAAATAAATAAATCTTACCCCAAAGGCTTGGAACAAGGGAGCACCTGCCTGGAGCTTTTTGTTTTAAAAAGGCAACTCTTTTAAATTAGAATGTTTGAAAATATTCCCAATTAATCCTGCAGAGAAAAGAAATCATTCTTCCAATATTGCAAAACATTTAGGCCTGTAAAAGAAACAGACATCCTGGAATCTCCGGAACTTAAAATTACATTAAATGTAATTTTAAGTTCCGGAGATTGCAGGATGTCTGTTTCTTCAAAAGACACAAACACACACACACACACACACACACACACACACACACACACAATTTATAAGCATTCCTTTTAAATTTTAAAGGAGTCATGGGGGTGTCATTTTCTCCTATCTTGGAAGGCAAATTTGCATGCAAGCATGTATGATTTGCATTTAATTTATGCTAATGTATTTATTGCATTCATCCCCTCTGTGGGAGCTCACAGTGTTGTTCAAGAAATTCTCCTTTCATCTCCTCCAGTCAACTGAACAGTGGGCCCTGAGACAAATTGGGAAATAGAAGTTAGATTTCCCAACCCAAGTTAATATTTTAACTAACCACAATGCTATAGAGTCAGCCTCCAAACCAAACCACCACAGAGCAACCTCAGCTCTAATAAGAGAACTGAAACCTCAGATTTAGGAAATAAATCATTTAGGAACATCTAGGGCATACAAAACTCACAATGTATGTCGGACATTAATACAACTGAGCGGGCTCAGAGTATTTCTCAAGAAAAGTTCTGTACTCCTCCATTCACAATAGAGTTCCCTATGCCTCCAGGCTCGAAATTCTCGGCCTGAACAATCTGGAACTGCACCGCCTGCTGTCCGATCTAAGCATAGTTCCCAAAATTGTCTGTTGCAATGTCTTACCTGTCAACAACTTCTTCAGCTTCAACCACAGTAATACACAGGCAAACAATCGATACAAACTCAAGGTAAACCGCTCCAAACCTGATTGCAGAAAACATGATTTCAGCCACAGAGTCGTCAATGCCTGGAACGCCCTACCCGACTCCATTCAATGTCGGAGTTGAGGAGTGTCGAAGTTGGAGTTTGACAAATGGCGCCTGGAGTGGGGTAAGGATTCTCTGGGATAGAGCGGACGTGCGTAAGCGCACCAGAGTGCCTACGGTCCCTGTCCTACTGTCCCCATTTATCTGTATTTACTTCCTTTGTTCGTGTTTATGTTCATAATTATACTTGTTATCTTGTACATGTTTGACAAATAAAGAAATAAATAATGAAATAAGTTAAAAAAATAACATGTCAAGACATGCGATTGGCTTGCTTACCTGCTGAACTCAGTTTGGTCCAGTGCTTATATATTGAACAAAGTTCAAATTCCCTTTCAGCCATGAAACTCAGGGAGATGCTTGGGGTGTGTTATCTCTCATCCTAATTTATCACAGCCCTTGGAGAAAGCTCAGGTGTTTTGTGTCTTGGGGAATAAACCAGTTTGTGTTTTAGTTTGTGTGGTGCAATCCAATCATTATGATTTGGAGCAGGGGTGGGCAGTTTTCAAGGTCAGGGTCACATAAGGCCACCGAAGCTGGACGATTGGACCTCAGAGCTGTCTCTAACCATGTTTCTGAATGAGGTCAAATCGATGGTTGTTTGTTTATTTGTCAGTCTTCGACATGCGACACCAATACGACATTAGAGAACGGAAATCATTTTCAAATTCCATTTCCAAGGGTAGGGTCATTCGTGCTAGTCGTTCCCAACTCTAGGGGGCAGTGCTCAACTCCGTTTCAAAGCCAAAGAGCCAGCGCTGTCTGAAGACATCTCCAGGGTCATGTGGCCGGCATGACTAAACTTTGAAGGCACATGGAACGCTGTTACCTTCCCACCAAAGTGGTCCCTATTTTTCTACAGGCATTTTTTATGTGCTTTCGAACTGCTAGGTTGGCAGAAGCTGGGACAAGGAATGGGAGCTCACTCCGTTACATGGCGTTAGGGATTCGAACTGCCAACCTTTCTGATCTACAAGCTCACTGTCTTAGCCACTGAGCCACCATGTCCCTAAAAGTTTACCTTTCACTAAATGAGCTCTGAGGGACAGTACTAATGACTACATGACTACAGAGAAATATGATCCTTCCAACTCCCCTCCATCCGATCAGAACTAATCCTTCCATCACCCTCACCATCCTGCCAGAACTGATGAAGCTTCTCAGATGAGAATCGAAACATTTTCTTCTTCTTCCTCAAGTCCAGTTGCCTTTCGAAGAAGCACCTTTGAGACAACCATGACCTGGATGACTGAGAATCTCCACAGATGGAAAGCCAAAAGCAATTCATTCAGAAAATATCTGAGATGGGCCCTCACCCATTTCCCAATGGCCTCTACAATAGTCCTTGGCACTACTGAAAATGTGTATGTGTGGTCCAATTATCAAAAAGTTCCAATGAAGGACAGAAAATATTTATAGCTCAGGGTTGAAAAGAAGGGTCTTTGGTGTTCAAGGGAAGTACTAATACCATTCTATAAGGCCTTAGTAAGATCACACCTAGAGTACTGCATCCAGTTTTGTTCACCACATTATAAAAAAGATGTTGAGACTCTAGAAAAAGGACAGAGAAGAGCAACCAGGATGATCAGGGGACTGGAGGATAAAACATACAATGAACGGTTGCAGGAACTGGGCTTGGCTAGTCTAGTAAAGAGAAGGACCAGGGGAGACATGATTGAAGTCTTCCAATATTTGAGGGGCTGCCACAGGGAGGAAGGGGTCAAGCTATTTTCTAAAGCACCCAAAAGCCAGACAAGGAATAATGAATGGAAACTGAACAAGGAAAGATTTAACGTGGAAATAAGGAGAAACTTTCTGACAGTGAGAACAATCAACCCATGGAACAGAAGTTGCCCTCGGAAGTTCTGGGAGCATCATCACTTGAAACTTTCAAGAAGAGATTGGACTGCCATTTGTCAGAAATGGTGTAGGGTCTCCTGCTTGGGTAGGGGGGGTTGGACTAGATGACCTACAAGGTCCCTTCCAACTCTGATTATCTGTCATCTGTTCTCTGAGCTTGGTTGTTTTTACAGATGTTTCATTACCCAAACTAGGTAACATCATCAGTATTAGAGAATTCCTTACTAATACTGATGATGTTGCCTAGTTTGGGTAATGAAATGCCTGCAAGAAAACAAACAAGCCCAGAGAGCACCAACGACCCTTCATATCCATAAGTTGTCCATCCTGATTTATGGATTAGCAAGATGCACGAATCCATCACATTGTGATGGATGCCGCAAACCCACCTCCGAGAAATAGTTTAGTGTAATAACTGCAGCTATTGGAAGAATAAAAATGGATTGTATCAGCAGGGTGCCAGATACCATCTGTTGAGCTCCCTGAAGAAATGAGGGATACACCTGCAAGAAACTTGTAAAGGATTAGAGAAATTCACCGCAAACCAGCCTGAAGAATCCCAAGCAGAAGCCTGGGTTCAGATATATTTTATGATGAAACATCAATTCCAGGAAGGCAGTTCTGCCCTTCACCCGTAAGATAAATAGAAAGAAAAAGTAATTGCATGAACTAAATAACCCTCCACTGGTTATTATCACACACAAAGAAATTGAAGCTGAAGTCAACATGAGATGGCTGCAAGGAAGAAGTCTGGAATTAAAAATAGGAACTGCTTAAAAGAAAATACTTTCTCTCTCCTTTTTTAAAAAAAACGTTTCTTCTTTTTCTGCTGACTTGCCAAAAAGAAATGTAAAAGCACCCCATTTTCCCAAGAAGTTCAATAGAGCCACTGCCAGCTTTTTTCAGTAAGAGCAGTCAGAGTTACTCCATTTGTTTTTTTAAGATCCAACATCTGTTGTTGATAATACTCCTTTTAGGCCAACTCAAACGACTCAAACTTGTTTGCCAGTGTGAAGAGTTCTTTTTCTTCAGATGTTCTTATAAAAGGATGGTTTAAAAAGGGAGGAAATACCATCTCTTTTGCTCAAAAAGTGTTATCTTTCTACCAAAGGCTCTGCTGTTTGGAATTTACAGAACGCTTTCATTCCTTAGCAAGGCGGATAGCAGAATTTTTTTGGAGGGAGAAAGTATTTTGGTCTGAAAAACATGAAAGGAATTAGGTTATTTCCCTGAGGAAAGAATTAATCAAACTGTGTAGTGTTGTTTAGAGACTGGACGGTTGTATGGTCGCTCTTAAGATCAGGGATGTCCAACCTTGGCAAACTTAAGACTTGTGGACTTCAACTCCCAGAATTCCCCAGCCAGCCCAGAATTCCCCAATGGCTGGCTAGGGAATTCTGGGAGTTGAAGTCCACAAGTCTATGACAAGGTATGTCAACGTTGGAGATCCCTGCTTTAGATGATAAAGAATCCTCTTCACAGGAAGGCAAAATCTGAAGTTGGTGACAACTCTTACTACATTTTTAATTCTGAAGAACTGAAGTAAAAGAAGGAAGATTACATATCCAAGTCTTAGCAACCAACGTGAAAGTGATTTGCATCCTTCTAGGGTTTTTTTCTCCTCCTCTCTAGCAAAGTAAAAGCTGGGAATTTCCTTGATAGCCAAGCATTATTTAATTCATAAATAATGAATTAATTCTTATTATTCAAGCATTAACTACTTCCAACCCTTTACTAAAAAAATCCAACATGAAGAAATTGGTTCTTAACATTTTGGTTGGTCCTAGTAAGGCTAGATGTGAGTGGCCATAAACGGTATTTTTGATTTTTCCCAAAAATACCACTTCACCCCCACAGTCTAAGAGGGCACTTAATTTTAATTCTTCTACATGAAAATCGTTCTTTCTGTTTCATCTCAGTGTTAAGTTGCGAAAACTGGTCTAGTCTGTTTCTCTGGTTCTTCTTTTAGCAAGTCTGGTGCCTCCCAGCCAGCTGTTGATGGATATAACATGGTAAAGTTTTGAAATATCTTGAAGATTCTGTTGTTAATATCTGGAGCTTAGAACTTGACTCTCTGTTTAAAATAAAAATACCTTTCTAAATCCATAGCAGACTGTACATAATAAACCTAGACTTGTCGGTTGCATCAGCTTTATAGAACCACACAACACAACATTCTTGGAGTTCTCCTTTCCCTTGACACATTCACTTTTCCTTCTTAAATGTGTTTAAATATGTTCTTTATTCATTCACAAATAAATAACAGTAAGGGAACACCACACATTCTTGTTCAAAATCTCTGTTCACAGTTGAATAATTTGCTAAGCGTTCCAATTATTTGCATGCAATGATTTACTTGCATTAATTACAATTTTTACCACACTCATTAACTGACTTCCAATTCCATATTTGTGCAAAATGTTTCATAATTCCAACCTGATCGTGTGCTTTTTCTAAATCAGCATCAAAGTCTTCTCCCCATACGGTCTACACAATAAAAAGTCACATTGTACTTTCCAAATGTTGCCCATTGTCACCTGTATTCATTTGCAGTCAGAATTGTGCCAGACATCTTTCTATGCACACTTATCAAACTGATCCCTTGTTTGCATTTGTTCAGACACCAGTCACAATTGTAATTTTTGCACACATTATACAAACCACACAGACATTCCATTTCTCTAGTTCCCTCATTCCTACCAGCAGCCTTATTATTTTCAAATAGCATTTATAATTTCCTTATCATGTATCTTATATTACATTTTGTCCATGAAGAATGCAATGTAGGATACATCCTATCTGGTTGATGTTCTGGCAATGATAATTAACACAATTCCCTTTCTGAAATGATGAAACTTTGAATAAACATTGGATGGACAGGGAAATAACACAAATTATCTAAGTTAATTGAAACACACACACACACACCTTACAACAAGAATGCATAACATTTTATTTGGCTCAAAGGCTGTTTGGCCTTGGCAGAATTTGGGAAACCATGCTCCCAAGGCAGGAAAACCTAAGGAACTAAAGGGAGAACTGATTTTGGGAGGCTGTATTTAAAAGAAACATCTGCCTGAAATATTTGGATTTTGCCCCTTGTAATCACTCTGATTTGCTCTTCCTCCGATCCATAAAAAGAGGTGCATTTTTGAACTCTGCAAATTCCAAGAAGCCCACCCTAAGGTTCATTTGTCACAGGAGTCTTCTCCAGGACCAGAGTTCAAAGGCCTCAATTCTTTGGCGCTCAGCCTTCCTTATGGTCCAACTTTCACAGCCATACATTGCAACTGGGAAAACGACACCCTGGACTATACACACTTTTATTGGCAGGGTGATGTCTCTGCTTTTTAGTCTGCTGTCTAGATTTGTTGTAGCTTTCTTCCCCAGGAGCAAGCATCTTTTATAGCTACCATTAAAATGAATATCCTACCGAGACTATTATACCTGTTCCAAACAATACCAATAAAGCTAGGAAGGAAATATTTTGAGGAACTAAATAGAATGGTAACCAAATTTATATGGCAAGGTAGGAAGGCAAGAATTAGGTTGAAATTAATGCAAGACTCTACCAACAGAGCAGGTTTTGGACTGCCAAATGGGGAATTATATTTTCAAGCAGCTGCCCTGACTTGGCTAAAGGAATGGATAACTCTGAGACATAGATGACTACTTGTACTGGAGGGACATAATTTACAGCTGGGGGTGGCTTACCTTTCTATGGTACGAGAAACACAAACACATAAATACTTTCAGACACACTGCATGAGAAATGCTTTGCTCTCAATAGGGGCAAAAATCCAGGAAGAACACTATTTGAAATAAACCAGTCTGACTCTCCACAATGAAGGCATTAATGTACCCAAATATATGGGGAAAATTATAAGATACAAAGACATGTTAAATGAGAAGGGGGATACTGAAAAACAAACAGGAATTGAATAGCCAAGGGATAAATTTAGCATGGTGGCCACATGAAAAAAATCCATCTCTTACCTTTGCAGAACATGGTAATACAAGTACCATACAGTACAAAAGAATGGAGCGTAGGATGTCCCAATGCAGATGTTGTTCTTTTGGCTAATTGTAACCCAGCATGCAACACTGGGGGCAAATTAATTGAAGTGAGCTTGGTTCCACCAACCCTGCCTCATTCTTATATCCTTTGACCTATGCAATGCAACATCAACAGCCCACACAGTCTAGTGTCAATATTCTTTTGGCACACCTGCAAAAGTTGCAGATAAATTGTGATTAAAAAAAAAAAACAGCGAGTCATATTCATATTTCACTGTTGCTTCATGGGAACATTTGGTGACCAAAGCATTCTTTCCTTCCTATATTTATTCTCATCATCATAATGTAAATAGTGACTAATCCCTGTTGGGATTAAGGCTCCCTGGTGTTGTTCAGCAGGCTAAATTGTATCCCATTCAAAGTCTTTTGCTATAGAACTTGAAAACTCTGCTCCTCTGATTAAGAATCTTTATTTTGCAAAACCAAACCAAAACTGAAAAGAAACAAGTTGTTTTGATAATCTTTGAGATTCAGAATCCCATTGATTTCTAAGAACTGGGTATGTTTTTCAGAAAAAGAGAGAATCCATCCAAGTCACAGAATAGAATAGAATAGAATAGAATAGGAATTCTTTATTGGCCAAGTGTGATTGGACACACACAGAATTTGTCTTGGTGCAAATGCTCTCTCAGTGTACATAAAAGAAAAGATACATTTGCTAAGAGTCAAGAATCATCAGGTACTACTCTTAATAATAGCCATAGGGTACAATAAGCAATCAAATCATATCATATCAAATCATATCAATCAAATCAACCCTCATTTTTCGAAAATGAGGGTTAGGAAACATTTTATTCCTCCCTACATCCAAGTCCATTCTTGATATTATATCTCTGAGTAATGAATCAGGGAACCACATTTGATTATTTCCCTTCTACTGTGACCACACACATGGATAAAATGTACAAATGGCATGTAGCATGTATGTTTTTTAATGGAAATGTCAACTCTGAAGCTGACCTGGCTGAAGCCATTTTTCTTCTGCCTCATAGTTGCCTTGAGCTTTGAAAAGGGGAAGTGGGGGGAAGTAGATAGACTGGCTACCGGTCAAAACAAAAAAGTGTTCCTGTGGGAACCAAGGTCATCCCAGCTGATGGCAGAGGAGTGACCAAGTAGCCTTCCAGCTAACTTCATTGGACAACGTGACCAGTGATGCCTGGGGAGGGAATATTTGCTGTTTTAATTTGGAGGAAAACCCCGGGAACCTTTAGAATTGGTTTTCACTAGCTGTGCTAACATGGTATGTCCAATAAACATGTCCTTTGAAGAATATACCCGTCTTGGAGTTTTGCTTTTGGAACCCTGGAAGCAAACTTGGATGCATTACTTGGAACGCTGACAGGAAGTAGAAAAAGGGACATCTCTTATATGTCATATTTTGGATTTTCATGGTGTCGACACAAAGTACTGAGAGATTCAGATAACTGCTAACTGGTTCCCAGAGTTCAATCAGCTTATGGTAATTAAAATACATTTCCAACAGTTACCTTAAGGAGTTCAAATAAAATCCTTCCTAACCTGATTTCACACACTGCACAGTGAAGGCAAAGGTTGGTTTTGCTTGTTCTCGGCTGGCTCATGTAAGCTTTGCAAACCAAGATTTACGGTGTAATTTGTTGTTGAACCCAGCTAGGTAGGGCATATTGAGCAATACATAGTTAAATACAAAAAAAAAAAATTGAGAGAAATATTTCTTAAAAGATCTACATAGTGTGCATTACAATACTTGATTGTGAGCATATTTTTTATCAATTGCGAGCACATCTTTCCTGCAGAAAGGTCTGTTTGTGCTGTAAATAGGAAGGGTCCTTGCTGCTCTCTGAGCTTGTTTTTTTTTTTTTTTAGACTGGCAGAAGTTTATTAACCCCAAAGTAGCGTAGACATCATCAGTGCCAGTGACTGATAGCAGTCTTAGCCAGTATTTGAGGAGCTGCAATGAGAGGAGGGGGTCAACTTATCTCCAAAGCACCCGAAGGTCAGACAAGGAATGAATGGATGGAAAACTGATCAAGGAGAGAATCAGCCTGGGAAAGAAGGATTTTTTTTCTGATCTGAAGTGAGAACAATTAAATAGTGGAACAGCTTTGGCCTTTCAGAACGTGTGGGAGCTTTCTCGCGCAGAGGCTCCAAGGAGAGACTGGGACTGCAGGAGCGCAGAAATGGGCAGGTGGAAGGCAGAGGTTGACAGGTACTTACAAGGATCTTTCAGCTGTTATTCTATTTCTATTTATATTCTTATTCTATTCTATTTTCTATTCTTATTCTAGTTGATTCTATTCTTAGTTCTATTGCTATTCTTGTTGCACTACATTACTTCATTCTAGTTCTTATTCTATTCTTATTCTAAGTTCTAGTTCTATTGTAGTATTGCTATTCTTCTTAATTTCTAGGGTTCTATTCTTATTCTTATCTTGATTCTATTCTATTCTTATTCTATTCTTATTCTATGCTTATTCTTATTCTATTCTTATTCTATTTCTTTATTCTATTACTTATTCTATTCTTATTCGGTTTGCTATTCCTATGTCCTATTTTATTCTATTCTTCTTCTATTCCTTATTTCTTATTCCTATTCTTATTTCTAGTTCTTAATTCTACTCTTATTCTATTCTATTCTTGATCTATTCTATATCTATTCTTATTTAATTCTAATTCTGTTGCTATTCTTATTCTATCACGTTATTGCTAGCGTTCTTATTGCTTTCTAATCTTCTTATTCTATTCTATTCTTTATTCATTGCTTATTCTATTCTATTCTTATTCTAGTTCGTTTTCTAGTCTGGTTTCTATTCTTATCTAATTCTATTCTTATGTATGCCTTTCTTTATGTTCTAGTTCTAGTTCTTATTGTATTCTTATTACTATCTAATGTTGCTTAATTCTATTTCTTTTCTTTCTTGATTGCTAATTTGATAGTCACTATTTCTTGTATTCTATTTTATTCTATTCTTTTCTAGTGTATGTAATTTTCTATTCTTATTCCTCCAGAAAATTCTATTCTTATTCATTCATCCATTGTTACCTAAATAACCTAACCTATTTCTTTCCACAATATTCCTCCTGTTTCCCTGCAAAACCGGCATGCATGCGGATTGTATTCGTTTGTTCTGTCATCGATCAAACTGGAAGGCGCGAGTCTCGGTGTCCTGAACGGACACACGACATATCCTCGCGGCGTTGAGGAAAGCAATCAAGAACCATCGGTCGACCGGGGCGGATGTGAACCACAAAGCGTCCCCGACCAGATCGTGGCGCGAAGGCTTCTTTGGAGCAATAGACAGTAATAATAAACTAGAAAGACACCGGGGCAGAGGCAGGCAGGGGAGGCGGCGGCTTCAGCCCAGCGTGGGGGGCGGGGGGCAAGAGAGAGAGAGAGGAGGAGAAAACCGAGGTCCAGCGCAACCGAAGGGGGCTGGGGGGTCATAACAGGAGCCCTTGCACAGTATGAAGCAAAGGCAAGGCCGCGGCACGGGCGAGCCCAGTCTCCGAGCGCTGGAACCCCGGGTGCGACCCGCCAGTCCTGGCCTGCTTCTCCCCGCGTGTCCCCCGTTCCCAGCGTGGGCCCGCGAAGCCCCCCAGCCCTCCCATCGCGGCTCTTCGCTGGGCGGCCCGGAGGCTGCGTTCGTCGCTAAGGACTGGTGTCCGCCAGAGCCCCGGCCCGCACGCCCGTCCTTCCTTCCTGACTGGTTATCCACTCCGTCCCGGATCGCCCCTTTTCGGGGTGGGTGGTTCCCCCACCCTCCACCGCGTTCTTTTCGTCTCTCTGCCCCCCGCCCCCACCCGCTCGCTCCCTGCCAGGCATCGGCAGGGAGGAAAGAAGCAGGCGGGCGGGCGCTCTTGTCCTCTGGAGCCCGGAGAGAGGAGGCTGGCCAGACGGATCCGCCGAGTAAACGTTTCGCCGCAACCGATGCTCTCCCCCCGCCGGCTTCTTCTCGGCGCGGCCAGGCGACTCCTTGGGCTGGCCTGGGATCGCCGCGCCTCCTCCGCCGCCATCCTCACTCCTCCTCCTCGAGGGCTGATCCCGGATCCTGCGGTCAGGGTGGTAGATCGGATGCCTCCTCCCACGGAGGCGCCCGGGTGTCTTCGTCTAGTCTGTCTATTCTAATCTATCTAATCTAGTGCTCTATCGTATCTATTGCTATGCGTATCTATCTATCTGATCTATCTTATCTTATCTATCTATCCATGCTTCTCCATTCTAGTCCTTGATTATATCTGTCTGTCTGTCGCTGTCTGTGCTATCTATCTATCTATCCATCCATGCCATTACTATCGATTGTATTATTGACTAGTCTAGTCTGTACAATACAATTCCATGCCATCTATCCATTGTTGTTATCTATCTTTCTATCTATCGTATCTAGTTTCTATTCGTATCTATCTATTATCCATTCTGATCCATTTATTATCTATCTATCTATCTACTATCTATCCATAGCCATACCAGTCTATCCATTTATTATCATCTATCTATCTATCTAATCTTATCTTATCTATCTAATCTACTATCTACTATCTGTCTCTGTACTCTATTATCTATCGCATGTCCATCTGGATCCTTTATTATTCTATCTATCTAGTTGTCATGCTATGCCAGTTGACCAGCCTATTCTCATTTATTATCTATCTTGTCCATCCATTCCATTCCATCCATCTGATCATATTGTTTTATCTATTCTTTCTATCTGATCTGATCTATCGTAGTGCTAGTCTAATCTATGCTATACTATCGCATGTGACACATCCATATCCATCTATCCATGTCTTATTGATTCTGATCTGATGCTTAAATCTATCTATCCAACCTATTAATTTCTATCCATGGCCATGCCATCGTATCCATGCTTCCGCCGCCTCCACCTAGTCATGCCGCCTGGGCTCTATTTTTCGAGTCGTTACTATCTATATCTGAGTCTGTGTCTGTCTGTCTGTCTGTCTTCTATTCTTCTATCTACTAGTCTTTATCTAATCTATCTAATCTAATGTCTATCTATTTACTATCTATCTTCTTAGTCTTTGATCTAATCTAATCGGTAGTCTGCAAGGCCCCCTGCACACCCCACTCTCCGCAATTGCTTCCTTTCCTCCCGCCTGCACCATCCTTTAAAGGCTCCAGCTAACCGGATAGTTGCGATCCAGTCTCGTTGCCCCTCGTAAGCCTCATCGACTCTGAATATCGGGGATACCCTGTGCTTAACCCCCCCTCCTTCCCTCCCTCCTCCACGCTTTCTTCTTCTTGCAGGCATCTCCCAAGATCTGGGTGCAGCAAGTCCCGCAGGATTGGCAGCTGGTGGTTTTTGTTTTTTTTACCACGAGGATGGTGGGGTTTTTATTTATTTATTTATTTATTTTAAACTTGATTTCTGGTTTCTTGCCTTATTAGCCAGCCCCTGTCCTTCCTTTTCTGATTTATGGATGCCTTTATGTGCCCTGAAACCCTCTCCGCCAACCAGGAGGAGGAGGNGCCCCTGTCCTTCCTTTTTTGATTTATGGATGCCTTTATGTGCCCTGAAACCCTCTCCGCCAACCAGGAGGAGGAGGAGGAAAAAAAGAAAGGAAACAGCAAATCACCCCACTTTAGGATGCATGCATGCAGCAGTTTTCCAACCTGAAATCCAGCTTGCTACAAGCTGCAGCCCTTGGCTTTTCTTCCCTGGGGGGTAATCCTTGCTGAAGCTGGTATAAGATGATGCTATTACTATTTTTCTCCTCCCTGAGCCTGCCTGCCTGCCTGCCTCTCTCTCTCTCTCTGCCTCCCTCTTTCTCTCTCCCTCTCTCCCCTAAAAGCTTGCTTGGCTGCATCCTTCGAGGGTAGCCACTTTTCCCAAGGGCTTCACCTGCCCTGGAGAGAGGCCAGCTTCCCTGAGAATCCAATTTGCTTGTGTGTTTTTTCCACCCTGCTCATCGCAGCCCAGTTTAAAAAAACAACAAAGGCAACCTTAAAGAGTTGCCTCTCCTTTATCCTCATCCTTAGAAGCAAACTGTTCAGGGGGAGGGGTTGTCCCTTATTTCAGCTCTTTCCGTCCTGCAGCCATTAGTTTGGGAAGCCTTAGCGGTGCAGGAAGAGATGGCGATGATAAAGAGATTTTTTTTTTCTTTTCTGGTGTGTGGCAGGCAGCCTGAGGACATCTCAAAGCCATGTGCTTGCAATTGTTTCAAGAGTGAAGTGCCCTTGAGTAGGAGAGGTGGTTTTAGGCCAGAGTGCAAAAAGGTGGGGATGGTATTGGGCAGCAAATGCCTTGCACCTCTTTTCAGGACTTGGTTGCAGGCTGTCAGACAAAAAAAAGAGGAAAGACCATCTTTTAATTCGGGTTAATTTTGTTCTTTGAAACAACTGACAAAGAATAGGGTGATTTAGATCAGAGGTCTCCAACCTTGGCAACTTTAAGACTTGTGGATTTCAACTCCTAGGAGTTGAAGTCCACAAGTCTTAAAGTTGCTAAGCTTGGAGACCCCAGATTTAGATGCCACCATTGGAGTGGGGGCCGGGTATTCATTCTCCTTCCCAATGTCTGGCTGTCAATCAAGTTCCAAAGCCACAATCAAACCTCCTCCAGAGAATCCATGGAGGGGCCAGAACTTGGCTCTTGAAAACTGCGTGAAACTATTGTGTTTCTTCCCCCAGCTTTCCAAATGCTGGCGACATCCAGATGTGCTGGGAATGCAACACCCAGAATTCCTAACTGGTGGGCCATTGCTGGTAATTTTGAGAGATCACCTCCACACATCTGGAGGGGGCCAGGGCTGGGACAGACTGTTGTGGGGTAAGGTGCATGACATCTCTAGGTGTGCATGAGCAATTGAATCCTGGCCTATCCAATTTGGTCCACCAGACTGGACAAATTGTGGATCCACATCAGCTAAAGCAGAGGTCTCCAAACTTGGCAATTTTAAGACTTGTGGACTTCAACTCCCAGAATTTTGGGAGTTGAAGTCCACAAGTCTTAAAGTTGCCAAGTTTGGGGACCCTGAGCTAAAGAATATTGGCTGGCCAGGCATTAGAAGAGGGCCTTCTCTGCTGTAACGCCTGCTCTTTGGAACATCTTCCCTTCATAAATTAGAGTGGCCCTAACTCCCAAAACTCTAAAAACTTGGTTATGTGTTGGAATCTAGGGTTCCGAATGGATTAAAGGTACCGTCTATTGGTTCTACTATTAAATTGGATGCTGTAGATACTGTTTTTGTACTGTTTTTATTGGTTTTTAAAAGTCTGTGGTGGCGCAGTAGTTAGAATGCAGTATTGCAGGCTGACTCTGCCCACTGCCAGGAGTTCGATCCTGATGGGTTCAAAGTTGACTTAGCCTTCCATCCTTCCAAGGTCAGTAAAATGACGACCCGGATTGCTGGGGGGGCAAGAGGCTGACTGTGAACCACTTAGAGAGGGCTATAAGCCACTATGAAGCGGTACATAAGTCTAAGGTATTGCTATTGCTATTTAGAATTATAAGTCGTACAGTGTCACCCGGTTGAGATGGGAGGGGAGGTACAGAAATTAATTAAACAAATAAGAGATTTGCACACTGTAGAAAGAGACTCAAGGAAAGAAGAGGGTGGAAATGAAGGCAGGGATAAAAATAAAAAAAACTGTTGCTGCAATTGGTGTGTAAGCTATGGGAACCTCATTACAGAAAAATAAGGAGAATATTTTTGTGCATATAATTATGCGTGCCTGTTTATTATGTTTCAGCTTGCAGGACTGGACACAGGGAAGGATTTCCCTTGCCCACACCCTTTCTTTGTTCTCTGGTTATGGAAGTGTAATTTTCTTTTTTTCAACAAACAGGGATAGGTGGAATAAATTTAGCACAGTATGTTGGCTTTCTCTTTGGGGTAAATAAATGGGTTGTCTTTCTATACCTGAAGCTATATGTACGTTTTTAAAGTCATGATTTGTGGTAAGAATGGGGGTTAGAGTTCCCAACCTTCTATCTTCTCCAAGGCTGCTTTTTGATTTATACTCTCCAACAATAGCTAAGATGCTGAAGGATTTTCAGTTGTATTTCTTTTATAGAAAAGGAGGCGCCCATTTCATTCTAGTTCGTGTTCAAACTCTTTGATAAGTTTAAAGAGAGAAAAAGCAAAGAAGTTTGCCACAGGTATGTACCAACTATCTGAGCAGATGAGAAAGGGAGGGAGGAAAAGAAAGAAAATTGGAAAGAGAAAGAGAAAGAGAGAAAGGGTTATTTTGCAAGAATTGAATGTTCTAAGGAGGAAGAACATTCAATATTGGGCAAAATATTTTGGCTACACCTAAGCTTCACCTGTTTGAGACTGTATATCTAGCCACTACTGAGTTGAGCGCTGAATCATCACAAACACCAGTGAATAATCTTTCCCCCCACAGTTGTGTATCTTTATACCTCTGGGTACCAGTCATCAAAGGCTGATCCTTTGACTTTGCACGCAGTTCCTGGCAGGGGAATGTTTAAATCCCTGTAAAGGTCCTGTGCCTGCATGTTGATTTACATAAATCCATCGTTGTGTGTACTCCAGACAATGATGTCAAGATGGAAATGTTCTGTTTCTAAAAATGCAATTTTTCCTAACATTAACTGATAAGCTGATGAACTGATGTTGAAGTAGCCAATTTCAAATTTGTGATTTTCCAGCTGGTTTTTTTTTTTTAACCCAACAAAACATCTGCTGGCTGCATTCATGAAGGATTCAGTGAAACAGCATTAATAATGCAACGAACGAGCAGCCTACATCTTTCTGAGCATTTTGTTCCACGTCCTCCCACAATGCATTGCTGTGGATAGTGCTTGGGGAAACAATGGGATTGAAGTTCAAGCCATCTGACAGTTCCAGTTTTTCTGCTGTTTGTGTTCAGCATTCTAGTTCATAATGTGCATGAATTCACATGTTTGTGCACAGAGGAATTTGGTCATTTAAACTTGCCATAGTAGGACGTCAGATGTCTGCCCTTTTTTTCTTCACATCCTGGACACAAACCTGGTTCCAACTCCTACCCTCAAAACGAGGCTATAGAGCACTGCCAAACGCAGAACAACTAGACACGAGGACAAGTTTTTTCCCTGAATGCCACAACTCTAAAGAAAATAATTCCCACAACACTGTGATAATTATTTACTAAGGACTAATTTACTATGATTATTCTCATCCTTCCTAGATATCTATCTTTTCCCACTTATGACCATACCGTGTTGCTTGTATTCTTTACAATTTTATATTGTTATTTGTTTCCTAGTATGATTTGATTGCTGTACACCCTGATGACTATTATTAGTGTTTGTACCTTATGATTTCTTGACTCTTGATGAATGTCATCTTTTTCTTTTTATATACTGAGAGACATTTGCACCAAGACAAATTCCTTGTGTGCCCAATTCACACTTGGCCAATAAAGAATTGTTATTTCTATCTATTCTATTCATTCTATTCTATCTATTCTTATTCTAATTCTATTCTATTCATATTCTATTAATTTTTGGGGAGTTTGTAACTGACTTTGTGCTTTCTGTTAACAGGCTGAGAGCAAAAGGTGTGACTTTCCACAAAGCCATCATATATGCTGAGCTCTTGGACATTAGAAAAAAAAAAGAAAAAAATGTAAGTTTTTCTGCCATAACATGAAGATATAAAAGGCCACACAGCTGCTGGAACTCTCCAAAAAGAAAAACAGATATACAATTTTATGGATAAAGAGCTTTTTTTTTTTTTTAAATAGAATCTGGGTTTATTGTCCTCCATATTTCCCGCTCCTGTAAGCCTCAATAGTCAAAAACAGTTATGAGTAAGATCTGTATAAAATAATGAAACAAATCAATCACAACAATTTTTAAGTTTCATTGCTTTGCATAGCACTTTTGATAGATTCTACTGAATTAGTGTTCTCTAGAAGCCTCAGCCATTGTATTTGCTTGACCTATTAGGCCATGGTTAAAGTGCTTGCATGATGAATTTGCTCCAAATTACATACCAAACTGGCTCAGAATGTAATTTGACTATGTCCTTTTAATCAGTATAGTTATTGTGAGGTTTGTTTCTCAAAAATACTTCTAAAATCTACCATGGGGTGATTATAGCCAAAGCCTTTGCATGTGAGATGGGAATGCTGGTTGTTCTATCTTTGTATTTTCACAACAAAGTCAATGTGTGATAGTACAGGAGTTGCAACAGAATAATAAGAGGGAGAAGCAGAAAAGCAGCTTTGCAACAAATCTTATTCCTTGTTTTGTGTTCCTGGAGGAATAATGGCTGCTTTATCATAAATTAATCACTAAGGTGGGTTTGGATAACATGCTGGTCTGTGTGATTGACATAAGATAATCATCAAGCAATCTGTTATTACAGATAAGGAGTTAAGATGGTCCTTAACCATACTCTATATTTAGGCAGTGTGCTGAGCTAATCTGCAGGCTGCTTTATTTTCTCATCTGAACTGGATCAATGTCTCTGTCTAATTTTGCTTTTTACAACCCTCCAGATAATTTCAAAGAAGCATATTGTGCAATCAGAATAAATTACTGAGGGAGAAACCAGAGCTCTCAAATGTCTGCGATTGTGTGAGATTGGCAGAGTTTAAGGCTCAAAACATTGCATGTGTTTGCTTTTTTGGCATAATATCTAGGGACTTTTAAGACTGAGCTATAAAGTGTTCCTGGAACTTGTTTCTTTTTCTGTGGTTTCTCCCCTCCCTTTTAAAAAAAAAAAACAAACACTAAAAACTGAGTGCGGTTTTATAAGTTGGAAATGAGTCTGTCAAATAGAATGGATTGGCTTGATGTGAGAACTCAGAGATGTTGTGTGAGCAATGGGAAGAAGTATGATTTCAATTGATCAATGTGACAAGCCTTGAATTACTTCTTTTCTGGAATTAATTCAAAATTAATAAGTGATTTGTCATTCTGCACTTACCACTTGCGGAGAACTCTGACTCAGATATTTTATTCTGTAGTGTTTGTTCTTCCCTGCCTTCTACTACAATTTCCTTAATTTGGAATTCCAAGCTGGATTGTCAAATCCCAGTAGTGTTACTCAATCTTGGCAATTTAAAGATGTGTGTGGACTTCCAGAATTTCCTAGCCAGCATGCTGGCTTTAGTGCAAACTTAGGAACATTTTGAATTGGAGGAAGTACATGAGAAATCATAGCTTCCAGTTCTTTCGCTGTCTTGGCCTTCTTCATCCTCCCCAAAACCCAGGATGTGGTAATGTATCAGCAGATTGTATGTGCTGATGTGAGCAGTTTGGACTTTTGCAAATGACAGAGGGAAATGTTGACAATGCCAAGATTTTCTAAGTGCCATCCGAGATTTTTGGATGTGGCACTCAGTGTGCTGATAATCAGGGGTGGGCTTCAAAAATATCAGCAAAAATCCCCCGAGCCTCAGTGGCATAGTGATTAGATTGTGGTGCTGCAAAAACTACTTCTGCTGATAGCCAGCTGCCTGCAATTTGGCAGATCGAATCTCACCAGGTTCAAGGTTGACTTGGCCTTCCATCCTTCTGAGGTGGGTAAAATGAGAACCCAAAATTGTTGAGGGCAATACGCTGACTCTATAAACCACTTAGAGAGACCTGTGAAGCAGTATAAAGTGGTATATAAGTCTAAGTGCTATTGCTAACTCGTTCTCTGCCCAGTTGCTGGGTGAGCATTACCATGGTGGGCGTGGACTAGTCAGCCTCCTGCAGGGGGGCTGTTTTCACCCTCCCTGAGCTCCAGAGGTTTTCCTCAAGCCTCGAGGAGGGCAAAAATGGCCTTGCCCGGGCTTTGAAGCTTCCAGGAGGCCTGTTTTTTGCCTTGCCCGAGCCTCCATATAGACCCTGCACTTACCTGGCATCAAAATGGGCCACGTGGGGACTCCTGGGAGGGGAGGGGTGGGCGGGGCCAACCAGAGGTGGGATTTGCCGGTTCACCGAACCAGCCATAAAAACTAGCTATGGGTTTGCCTGAACTGGGGCGAACCCGTAGCAGCCTACCCCTGATAACCCCTGGGACCATCACAGCCGACTTACGCAATAATTGTTCAATTTTGGTTTTCAGAGCTTGATACTTTATGATCTTCTCCAATTCTTTGTTTTCTGTTCTACTATCTCCTGGTATTACCACATCAGTCCATACTTTCTTCTTTTCTACCTCAGTTATATCTTGATTATAATCCTACAGTATTTTGACTTTCTCATTTTTTATTTTTATTTATTTATTTATTTTGTCAAACAATTATTAGATAACAGGTATAAGTACAAACATGCTTATAAATATATGAAATGGATACGAATAAGAAAAAAAAGAAACAATAGGACAGGCACGGTAGGCACGTTTTGGTGCGCTTATGCACGCCCCCT
Source organism: Laticauda laticaudata (assembly GCA_004320025.1). Taxonomy (NCBI): domain Eukaryota; kingdom Metazoa; phylum Chordata; class Lepidosauria; order Squamata; family Elapidae; genus Laticauda; species Laticauda laticaudata. Next base: position 45 of record BHFT01020092.1, on the reverse strand, counting down.
ACAGACCTCTTAGGAAAGGGGTGAGGTCAATAGTAGACAGTCTAA
>BHFT01020091.1:0-27920 GCA_004320025.1 Laticauda laticaudata | reverse complement strand
GCATTTGCACCAAGACAAATTCCTTATATGTCCAATCACACTTGGCCAATAAAGAATTCTATTCTATTCTGTTTTGTTCTGTTCTGTTCTATTAAATCAGTAAAACCCCAAATCAAAGTTTCCTATTTTTTTTAATCTCAAGCACAAAGTACGGAAGTAGTTTCCAGGTAGAAATAGAAGTATCTGTTTGTTTTTTCTTTGATTAAAGCTGTCGATTTAACCATCTCTGCTAACTAACCCCATCAATTTTTTCAGCCATTGGTCCATTGTGAGGATCAAAATGTCCTTCCATTTCTGTGAGTAGAGTAATCTTGAGGACAAGAAACTTGGTTTTCAAGTAGCTGTTCGGTTTTTGCCTGAGACCAGATAAAATTACATAAGATAATTTGCTGAAGTCACTGTTCAAAATAAACAGGTTTTTTTTTTTTCTGAGCAGTAGTTCACTAAACAAAATCATCTGTTTCATTCAAGGGTCTCCAAATGGGCCAAACTCTTTTCTTTTTGTACATTTTATTTCCATTCATTCATTTATGTTTTCCTCTGGATTGCATTCATTCAGACTCTATAATATTGTTTGATGAAATCATCTTTTATTCCAGGGCTCTCCAACCTTGGCAACTTTAAGACTTGTGGACTTGAATTCTTGGAATTCTAGGAGTTGAAGTCGTTAAGTTGCCAAGATTGGAGATTCCTGTCCTTTACTAGCTAGGTTCTTTAATTTAGAAACAAACTTGCATGCCAGCATCTTATAATATTCATTTTACACCAATTTGGCTGTACCAGCACTGCTTCTACTTAACAAAGAACTTTCTGCATAGTTTTGACTTTGTCCTTGGTACTTCTATAGCCTCACAAATCACCTCCATTGACTTCACTTCCTTACAGAGCCAGCATCTATACATTTACCTCTTGGGCTTGAGGATTCATGGCCAGATTCCTGATGCATCTCACTCTCTTCTTGTTAGAGCTATGAGCAGTGAATTTTTTGTTCCTCTGCTCCTATGGGAGGCACTATGCTCAAAAGGAAACTTCTGAGCAATATACTGCCATCCTCATTAAAGCAACCAGGACAGGAGTGACTTATATTGCTCATTGAAAGAAAAAGTGGTTTCAAAACAAGATGTTTTTAGTGGAGTATGTGATTGAGGAATATATAAGGAACCTAGGTAAAAAGCACCATTTGTTTAGTGACTCTTTGAAGTTGCAACAAGACAGAAAAATGTGTTTTTCACACTTATGACTGTTGCGGTAGTCCCATGGTCATGTGATTAAAATTAGGATGCTTGGCAACTGGTTTATATTTAGGACAGATCAGTGGTGGGTTTCAAATTGTTTTATCACTGGTTCTGCGGGTGTGACCTGGTGGATGTGCTTTGTGGGCAAGCAGAGGATTTCTGTTGACCTTCTGCAATCCTGCACTCTCCCTGTGTTTTCAACAGCCAACATGCAGCAATGCTGTGCCATGTGAAGCAGCTGAGCTTCAATACCAGGAAATAAAGGTCAGTATAGAACCAGGGCAGGTGGGAGGGCCCAGCAGCTGATCCATGGAGCAAACTGGTTCACTCACAAATGATCCTCAGAGCTACCGGTTTGGTGAACCAGGCAAACTGGTAGAATAGAATCACTGTGACATTTGCTGTGTCCTGGGGTCATGTGAGGTCAATCTTCCTGATGCCCATGTTGCATTTCCTTACAGGGATGGTCCAAGAGCTGAGGCCTGGTAAGTGAATCTTTTCATCACCTATGGTCAGCCATGTTTCTTGGAATGCTATGAAATCAGGGTCAGAGTGGAATTCTACCAGGTTTTCATCCATTACTGTGTCCTTCCAACCAATGATAACCCATATTGATATTTGTTTAGAACCCTTGTGCTTGGGGGTGCTTGGGGGTGATTGGGAAAATATTTGGATTTGGAGTTAAATAACATTCAATGAGAGTGATGGTCCAATTTTCGTCTAGGCTTTAAATATGGTTTGTTAGACAAACTGCTAAATTTGTGCATGTTACCATCAATGTGTGAAATTCAGAATGCCTAGGAAATCTACAGAATGCCAAAAATAGAATGAATGTCAAAGTATGCAATGCTTAATATTTTGCCTATTTCTGAAGCATTCTGTGCAACACCAAAAGGGAAAGTATAAAATACTCCTGCTAAAATGCCATTCTAAGTCTTCCTTGTTGCAACAAGTAGGTCAACACTGGGTTTTTTTCTCTTGGTGTTTTTTTTTTTTTTTTTTTTTTNCCTGCATGCTATTTCTTCTTTCATTTTCATATATGTGAAAAAAAAAAAAAAAAAGATTAGAGTTAGGATTATCCTGTGGTGAGCCTCAATGGTTCAATGCAGTATTGCAATATTTCAGTATTACAATGCAGTATTGCAGGCTACTTCTTCTGATTGCTGGCTGCCTTCAATTTGGCAGTTCAAATCCCACCAGGCTCAATGTTGACTCAGCCTTCCATCCTTCTGAGGTGAGTAAAATGAGGACCCAAACTGTCGGGGGCAATAAGTTAACTCTGTAAACCATTTAGTCTAAGTGCTCTTGCTATTGCTATCTCTAACCCTTTTCTTGACTATATTTTCATAAGTTGCCTGAATAATTCTTGTCATTCTGAATAATGCCTTGGTATTATATACAATGCCCGGGGAAAGTATTTTCCAGGTTAGAATGGCACAGACCTTTCATACTTTGCCTAAAAATGTCACACATTCTATAGATTTCTTTGTCATTCCATACAATGCCAGCTTTTCACACATTGCCATATACAAGGCATTTCAGTTAAGAATCTGTTATATTAAACAGCTTGGGGTATTATATGAAGGCAACTTATTTAACTCAACACTGATTCTTTCTTTTTAGCGTGTATATATTTTATGGTTCTATTTTCCTTCATCTATTTTATCCTGGAAATAGTGCTTTTATTTTCATTTATTTGATATGGCCATAAGACAGCTCAATCAATAAACTGTAAACTATACTAATAAGTTATGTCAACCTCTCCTCAGCTGGTGTCCTTCAAGGGTGTTTGAATAATAACTCTTAGGATTTCCAGGGATGGGTTTCAAAAATGAATAAGTGTATTAGAAATGTTCTTGTGTGGCTAACTCTAAAAAACAAATAAATAAATGTCTTCTTGGCTTCTGGAAAAAGCCCGCCCATACATACACAGACAAAAAAGCACGTGGTTTGTTTTATTTTACACCCAATGCCCTTTAGACTTCACAGGCAGAGCCAAGGTCAGATTAATAAGGGTCTTCCCCCATTATTAGGGCAAATGCCCTGAAGGGGAATTGATCAAGCTGGATGCTGGAGCAGAGAAGAACACTTTGAAGACCAAACATCTGAATGCAGCGTAATGAAATACAATGAGGCAGAGCAGAGGGAGCCTGACCGAGTGAGAAAAAGCATCAGAGGAATCAATCGATATCTTGAGAAACCAACAACCATGCAAAATGGAGAAGAGAGAGAGGGGAAAAGACAAAACTGTCTCTTTGAAATACAAAGAAGAAAACTTATGCAATCAGACTTAGGCTGTCAAACTGTGGCTGAAAAGAAAAGAACCACTATATAACTGATCGGTCACCTATATCTTAAAGATATTTAGCCAATGAGCTAAAAGGTTGTGACTATGTACATTCCATTTTTCCCCATTGCTTTTATTGAACAATGCTTAGCAAAAAATATCAGGTCACTACATTAACAGTAATCCAAGAAATAGAAAAAAAACCTATTACAAGAGACAGGTGCTGTACATGTACAAATTTACCATATACATCCACATGTGTTTGTGGGTGTATTTCACAGTATTTCACAGAGAGAGGGGGGAGAGGAGAAAGAGAGAGAGCTGGGAAGCTTCCAAGCTATAAATCCACCTTCTTCTTTCTGAAACTGTAAAATCAAATCATGATTTTCTGCATAGCTGATTTTTTTAGTGCCTTTAAAAAAAAAAGTTGAATGCTCACATTAGGGGTGACTCCCCCTTCCAAAGCCAGGCGTAACATTTTGGTCCTGCCACTACTGATAAGGACATATATGACTTAATTGCCAGCCCTTCCATATTTCTTGGAGGCTGGAAAACTAAAGTGCAGCCTGGAGAGGATGGTCTAACTATAGTTTCAAATCAACTGATCATCATCATCACATTCATTATTATACATAATATTAGAAAAAATATACTTTTGATTAGCTCCATCTTTCCTATCTAGTGGACAAATTCAGCAATCCTTCAGACACACTTTTTGCATTTGTATTTTAATTTATAAGATTTATTAATTTGGGCACAGTTTCTGATGTTAACACAGTGGAAGTATTTTGTTCATAAGCATTTGGGTTTAGTATATTGTGTGAATGGAGTTATTCTGTTATCCCACTGCAGAGAGTCTTCATTTTATTTACAATACATATTTATATTAATTGAAGGAGCTCACAGCATCAGAGATAGCAACCTCTTTTCCAATTTTTTCCCATCACAATATTCTTGTCAGTTGATTAGGCTGAGGGAGAGTGACAGGTTCAAAATAATCCAGTCAGCATCACAACCATAATGGTGTGTGTATGTGTATGTCTCTGTCTCTGTGTATGAGAGACAGAGAGAAGGGAAATGTATGTTATGAGATTAAAATACAAATAGCATGACTTGTTTCCAAAACTCCATCAGATATCAGGGCAGATTCACATCAACAAATTATTGAGTATATTGAGTGCCATTGAAGTTGGCTGCAAACATTGTGACAGGGTCCTCAAAATTGGTCTTCACTATCATAAACCAGACCTTTCTTATTATGCCATATTAATTCTCATTCATTCATTAGGAATGCATTGGATGATGATGCTTGCCCACTCCAAAAGAAAAGAAAAAGGAAAAGAAGAAGAAAAAAAGGATTATATGTTTGCTTTACAAAATGCTAGTAGGGAAAGAGATGGCACCATTGTTCTAATACCAATATGTCTGGAATCTTCATCTTATGATGAAGTGGCACAGTGATTAGAGTGCAGTACTGCAGGGTATTTCTGCTGACTGCCGGCTGCCTGCAATTTGGCAGATCGAATCTTACCAGGGTCAAGTTTGACTCAGCTTTCCATCCTTCTGAGGTCGGTAAAATGAGGACCCAGATTGTTGGGGGCAATAGGCTGACTCTATAAAAGCTTACAGACAGCTATAATAGCACTGTGAAGCAGTATATAAGCCCAAGTGCTATTGCTAATGAAATTTTATTATCGTATTATTAATTTATTAATATTACAATATCAAGATAAGATGGTAGCCATGATGATTCATCAATACTATGCTTCTTTACAAGAAGACCTCACTTAATAACTACAATTAGGAGCAATAATTCCATCACTAAACAATACTATTGTTAAGCAAGAGATCACAACATATTTCCAATGTCATTTCCCTCATGGACATTAAGCAAGACATCACATGACCCTGACTTGCAATTTTACTGACAGATTCTCCACTGACTCTGCTTCTCAGAAGCTGGCTGTTAAGTGTTCAAATGGTGATCACATGACTACAAGAAGAAGGAAGGGAGGGAGGGAGGGAGGGAGGAAGGAAGGAAGGAAGGAAGGAAGGAAGGAAGGAAGGAAGGAAGGAAGGAAGGAAGGAAGGAAGGAAGGAAGGTTGGTTGTGATATGTCTGCATCACAATCACATGATTGTGGAAACACTACAATGGTCATAAATGAAAGAATCAGTCAGAAAGTTCCTTTTTCAACAGTACTGTAACTTTGACCGATCACTAAATAGAGCAGTTGTTAAGTGAGAACCACCTATATATGTGCCACACACATTAAAAAAAAAACAGGCAGAGCTTTAATTTCACTTTTTATGACTTCCATCTTGATTTTGGTAAGTATGCACTACAAAACCCTATTGCATATTTTTGGGTCTCCTGCCCAAGTGCACTCTATGCTTTGCACTAGCAATACCAGCACATTAGTTATCTATCCCAGCATGGAAGGCCTTCTGTTCTGCCAATCTTCTTCATATGCCCTCCACCATATTTTGCTTTGCAAAGATTTCCTGTAGATAAAAACCATTCTGGCAGTTCTGAGCCCGGAGCATCTTGCTTTCGAATAAATGTATGTGTGAGTATGATACTATTTGCTGACAGTTAAGCAAGTCTGAGAACAGCATGGAAGTAGATTGATCATCCCAGGCACTTCATCTTTCTAACACTTGCTACTTTATGAAGCCTAAAATGGCAGGAGGGATTAGTTCAAACTTGGGTAGTCTACTTTATTTCTGCTAAAAAAGCATTGGTAGCAAAAGTAGCTAATTCAAGCAAAGAATGCTGCCTGTGTCTAATTCCTATGAATATATAATCCAAGGCTGTTTTTTCACACTTAGAAATGTAAGATCTATGGACTTCAATTCTCAGAATTCCCCAACTAGTATACTTAAAGTTTTCAAGTGTGAAAAATATTGACCTAAACTCAGGGAGTTCTGAGTTCTTGTCAAAATTAGTCCTATCTTGAATTGCTTTTCCTCCTTCACCCTAATTCCTTTAATTTATGCACAAGAATTGAATTAAGGTAAACCACCCTGAAAGGTGTGTTAATCCCTCCCTCCCTCCCTCCCTCCCTTCCTTCCAACTGGATAACATATATTTAAATGAAATTGCAGAAAAAAAGCAGGAAATGTTCATAATGATATCAAATATTTTTGAGTCTCAGTCTGTTTGAATAATGTATAAATTATACCTTGTGATTTAATATTTCTTCATTTGTTGTGCCAAAAATAACATCTTCTCCAGGAGACTGCTGCGAAGGGAAGTGGAGCTATTCTTCAAACATGTAGAAAAATCAGTTCTGTTAGTTTGTTCTTCTCCTGAACTATGTCCAACTAAGTCTTACATACAAAATTATTGTTTGACTAAGAATTGTTACCTAAGCTTATTTGTTTTGTCTTCCTTCACCATCTTACTTTTCTTCCACAGCATGACTTTTAGTTTATAAATATGTATTTTTTTCCTTTGACTGGATAATACAAAAACTATCCTGGAAATCTTTTGCTAAGAATAGTGGAACAAGCATATAATAAACCAATCATTTCCATTTTCTGGTTAATTTTTAAAGATAATCTCAGTGGCCACTGAATAATGGTAGAATCCATTATTCTACCATTGAGATTAGGTTGGGTAAATATTTGAACCATCATAAAATGAACTATCTGTTTTGACAGGAAAAATGGAATGAACAATTGCATGTTATGGGTATGATGGAGGGATAGCTAGAGATGGGGAAATGGAGAACATTGTGCTGGTAGAAAGATAGAGGGTAGTATGTGATAGGCATGTGGATTGCATGCTTATGGAAGAGTGTGATTCTGTCCAAATTTTAGGACAGAAAGAGAAGGTCAGGATAAACAGCTGTAAAGGCCCGGTTCCACTGCACTTACGGATGCAAAGAGGATGTAAAACGTTAAAAAAAGCTTGCCATCAGTTGGAAAACGCTATGCATCTCCATTGTGTCTCATTGCATACGTGTTTCATACGCTCTATCAGTCAAGCGATTTCATCCACGCAAGAAGTTTTGAGCTGCACAAAACTTTGTGAACGGATGAACTTTCCGCGGGTGTTGATGTAAATCTGTGACATACGAGCAACAAACATTCTATGTCCATTATCATCTGTTAAATGTCCGCTGTTCCTCTCTGCATCTTCTGGGCCATCCTGCAACTCACATCCACTGCAGCTGAAAATGGAAAGAGGGAGGAAAGAAAAGGTACATGGAATGTCCATACATCATTAGTAGCACAGAAAATAGAAAGGATGTGCGTGAACGGTTTGCATCCGATATACATGCTGCCCGGCATCCCCTTTCTTTCCTTTAGGGCCGTACGTGATGCATCTGCTTCATCCGCTATGCGTCCACTTTGGCAATTATCCCCATAACCCTTCGGAAGTATCATCCCCTTCTACCACTTTCATCCGCTAGGCTTCCGATGAACATCCCGTTTAACATCCCTCTACATACTACTCACGTCCATACATTCTTTTCCATTCTTTTCCATTCTGTTTATGCAAATTTTCACCACTTTTTGGAGTGGATGACAACGGATGGAGCTACCCCCGAAATTTTGCTCGTCTGCTGTGTCCTTTATGCATAGGTTTTGTGTCCGTTGGCCAGTGGGACCGGGCCTTAAGTTAGTATGCAGTGAGAAATTGGCATATAAGAAAGTGAGTAGTAAAAATAGGAAGAAATAGGATTAAGTATGAATGGATGCACAATGAATTTGGAATATAAAATATTTAAATATGGAATATGAAAGAGAATGACTAGTATAAAAGGAAGTATATTAGAGTGGTTGGTCATAAAGGAAGAATTAATAAAAAATCAAATTGCAAAACAACTATATGAAGAAAGAGTGAATGTGCTGATAGGATAGGAAAGACTGAGAGAGTTGTGGTTGGAAGGAGTTGATAAGATCCTCAAAAAGATAAATTGAAAGACTTAAAGCACTATATGAATTGAGGATATGGATGTAGTGGAAGCAAGAATGATTTACAAGCATAGAAAGATAGGGAGGAGCATAATTACTGATTCTCTTGTCTCGTGTATTGAATTTCTTTGGTTTATTCTTCCTTACTGCATTTTGCATAAATTCTTTCATTTTCACACACACACACACAAAAGGACAGGATATATGCAAATGAATTTTGAACCCTCTACTAACTCCTAACAAAATTTCTACAACTTTCCTTTTTATAACCTTTCTGCTGGGATTTATTTAGGTGGATTTTTTTCTTTATCCATGCTATGGCATTATAGATTTGGAATAATGCTAGTACTGAATTGATGCTACTTCCTGGAGTATAACATCTGCAAAGTATTTGCTTCTTCAATGAAACTTTAAAGATATTATTGTTAATTGTCTAAATGTAAACATTTGCATAAAAATTAAATTGTACAATGAACATTTTATATATATAGTTATGTAATTAATATTACATTATATAATTTATAATTAAATATACTATTGATATATTTGATCTGATACTCTCAATTGTATACTTGAGCTGATAATATTGTCAGTAAATGACAAAGGCAAAAGTAATGACAACAGGTGTTGCAATCAGCCTTAGTTAGCTGATGAGCTTAAAATAGCTTCTATCTTTTGGGAACAACTATCAATAGTTAAGCAGCCAGCAGTCAAGAAATACACTGCAGAGTAGCACTCAGTAGAGTAGTAATGAAGGCCTTAGAAAAACAACAATATTCATACCAATCATTTATTTATACCAAGATCAGAATGATGAAGAAAGTGATTTTCCTGTGAAGCAATAGATGCAAACGCTGGAGAAGTAAGATAGAAGGAATATTGATAAGTTTGGCCTTTGGTTTGATGAAGACTCTCGAGAAGAAAAAGAAAATGACTCTTGAAGCAGGAAAATGGTTGAATGGATTGTCGAACAAATCAATGCATAGTTCTCAACTGAGGCACAGATGAAGAGGCTTAAATTATCATATTCTGGAAACATAAAGACCCAGCTCCCTTCATAATGCTGGGAAAAGTAGAAAGAAAGAGAATAGCATGACCAACAGCAAGGTTGTGCAATTACAACAGCAATGAATGACCTTTTGAGAAACCTAAAAGGTCAGGCTAAAGGATAGATGATCTTGGACAAAGTCACAAAGCCTATGTAACTGCTAACAATCAATAATAACTTATCAGCACTTCGGAAACCAATGAGATGAATAAGAGTTTAGGTCAAAATTGTATGACTTTGTGAGATAGAGGACTTCCTTTCTCCTTTGAGTGGCATGCTAGGGACTGTACTCTGAAAAGTAGTTGGGACCCTGACAAATAATTTTCCTGAAAAATGAAATTTGATTATATGCAAAGCTAACTGCAAAAAATTAAATGTTGTACATTGAAGAAGATTGCTCCCCATACATATAGTTAAATAGAGCCAATTTGGTATTATGGTTAAGGCTAGAAAGCAAGACGCTGTGAGTTCTAGTCACATTTTAGCCATGGGTGATTTTGAGCCAGTCAATCTGAGGGGGAAGATGAACAGCTGACAGAGAGCGGGAGGGTGGCTCCATTGGCTGTGGAGGAAACTGGGGAAGAGTAAAGTCAGACTGGGCAGAGCAGGGAAGAGGTAGAACAAGGGGGAGGGGGTTCAGTTGAAGACCCCCTCCTCATCCTAGGGCACACAGGGAAGAATGCAGAAGAGATCAACATAGGTTGCATGGCTTACGAGGAAGGAAAGGACCCTGATTCCCTTCACAAGGCATACATGGGGATGTAGTTTAAATGAGAGGCAGTTGGGAGCAGTATTTGTTGGGAACATACGCTGAATTCATCTAGTGTTAAGAGTTGGGGCCTGCATTCCTGGCATTCCTCCTGATTGTTTGAATTATTGTTGTGCTTCTGTGTGCTCATTTTACCTTGCTGGAATTATTGGATTCATTATCTTGCCCTGCTGGAGTGATTTATTGCAGTCATTCTGCTTACAGCATTTGGACTGGAATATCTGCAGTGAGAGGCTATTGCAGGTTTGTGGGAGAGCTTTTCTCCAGGCCGGAGAGTAAATAGGAAGCTGAGGGCAAAGTTGGAGCAAATAAGGAGATTCATACCTGTTCTCTGACTATGTTGCCTTCGTGCCACATCCTGGGTCATCATATTACCTCCTAGGGTTGTTGTGGAATAAATAGAAGGAAGAAGGAATATTAGGTAAGTTTGCTTATAAAGTAATAAAGGTGGAATAAACATCTAATGATAAATTAAAAAAAATACATAAAAGTATCCCTTCTGTCACATTTTAGATGGCACAGCCATTAAAATTCTGGGCTTGTTGGCTGAAAAACTGACAGGCCAGGTTCAAGAACTAGGCACCATATTAGGGGCACCATGATTTTTTGGATGGGTGGGTGAGGGTCCCATGTACTTCTCAGATTTCAGGTTGCATATTCCTGGATGAGACTGTAGACTGAGAAAATACCCTTGCCATTTTTAATCCACTCAATATGTCAGTGAAAAAGTTTATTCATTCTTGCACCTGCTTTTCTCTTTTATTTTGCTCTCTTTTGAGTATTAGCAGCTGAAAATACAAAACTGCAAAATGTAATCATACACCTGGCTCTTTGGAGCTTAGGTAAAAGAAAAAGGAAGTGGGATGATGAGTATAGTGCAAACTCAGATTACAGAACTTCATGCAGAGAGATTACTTCAGAATAGCAATAGCAAGAATACCATGATTCTCCAACAATAGGGCCTCCCTCAAAAGGAAGTCCCAGCATGTTTTATAGGCATAAAATCAAATTAAGCCCCTCCCCCCCAAATTAAGGCCTATATTAAACATGTGAAATGGGGGGGATGACGGGGGGAGCTTGCTTTTAGGAAGTACTTTTGTTGCATACTCGGATATGGTGCTGCCTGTGTTGACTTTGGCGTTGGTGGGGCACTTTGTATTGGGAGACCTTCCACTACCATTGTTTTCCCTTCTCCCCAGGCTGCCGGCATTTGGCACAGCCACATGTGGCCAGCCAGGGCTGCTCCCTGCAACCAGAGCCCAATGGAGACACTCGGGTTCAGGCGCTCCTGTCACCGCCTTCCCTTCGCCTTCAAAGGCAAAGCCAATTCTTTCAAAAACGATGGCCTACCGTGTTTCTCACAAAATAAGGATGGGCCTTATTTTTTTTTTTGAGCCCCCCAAAAATGGCTAGGACTTCTTTTTTGGGGTGAATTAATTTCTTCCCCCCCCCCCGGCGCGCACCAGCACCGTCTCCAACAACAGCATCTGAGTCGCTCCCGCTTCTCCCCGTCCCCGTAACAACAGGAAAAAAAAGATTTTGAGGTACCTGGGAGCTCTGTGTGCTGTGTTTTGGTTTAATCCCGAGTGGCTGTGTGGGCGTGAGAAGAGCCAAGTGAGCATCTCTGCTGCTGCTACCCTTGGTGCTCCAGCCTCAGGTTCTGCAAGTTTGCAAAAGTCCCGGTGCACAGCCTGTTCCTACATTCCAAGCGCCCAGGCCAAGCTGCAGCTGCCCCTCTCTCACCAGCGCCGTCTCCAATAACAGCAGCAGCAGGAACCATGGAAGTTACGGAGGCAGCTCCCCCAACCAAAAAGTGGCTAAAATGCTTCCACAGTTCCCGCTAGCGGACATCCATGCCGATGCCGTCTACCTGCTGACCTGGGCCTAAATTTGGGGGGAGGGTTTTAATTTCATTTTATGCCTAGAAAATATGCTGAGTCTTCCTATGGGGGGGGCGTATTGTTGGAGAAACACAGTACTACCGGTACGACAAAGCCTCCCCTGCCCAAGAGGGCAGCCCAACCTCACGTGGGGAGGCAAATCTCTTGGGGCCACAGTGCAGGATCAGCCCACCCCAGGAGAAGCACCCAGCCACCATCATTGCCTGGGGGTGGGCAGAGCATGAAGAGCTTTGCCTGAGGTGCCTAGCGCAGCTGACAGGCGGGCCCTCCTCCCCGGTGGTGGAGCTCTCGCCAAGGCAATGAGTGCCTCCCTGCCAGGCCCTCAGCTCATCCTGCCAGTGCCATACCAGAGCTGTGCAGGCTGGGCAGAGCTGGGAAAGCTAACCGCAGGTGCACGCCTGCCTGCCAAGAGAAAGAGCCAGGCCAACCCAAGCTTGGCTTCCTTCCCAAGTCCCTCCAGCCCGAACCTGAAGGGGCCACCAGGAGAGGCTGCCCAAGGCAATGATAGCACCCACCCATCTGGGGACAGGGAGGTGAGGTGATGGCAGCACTGCTTCCCTGGCTGGCGGGTCCAGCAGAGAGACCCCAAAGTTGCCCATCCTTTTCACCCCTCGCCCAGCCCATCCCCATCCCCATGCATCTCCAAATGCTCCAGCAGCTCCAAACACTGCAACGGTATGGGCATCAGGCAGAGGCGCTCATTTGGTGGGGCTCAACTCAGAGGACACGGCACAGCCATCACCTTGCCTCCCTGTTCATGGATGGGTAGGCACTATCACTGCCTCAGGCAGCCTCTCCTGGTGGCCCCTTTGGGTTCGGGCTGGAGGGACTTGGGAAGGAAGCCAAACTCAGGTCAGCCCAGCTCTTTCACTTGGCAGGTGGGCACACACCCGTGGCTCACTTTCCCGGCTCTGCTCAGCCCACATGGCTCTGGTGTAGCCCTGGCGGGATGAGCAGAGGGCACAGTGGGGAGGCGCTCACTGCCTTGGTGAGAGTTCTACCCCAGGCAGGAGGGCTCACCTGTCAGCTGCGCTTGGCACCCCAGGTGAAGCTCTTCATGCTCTACCCAGAGCCAGGCAGAGATGGTGACTGGGCGCTTCTCCCAGGGTGGGCCGATCCTGCGCTGTGGCCCTGGGAGCTTTGCCTCCCCACATGGGGTTGGGCTGCCCTCTCGAGCAGGGGAGGCTTTGTCGTACTGGTAGTAGGGTGTCATTTTTAAAAGAATTGGCTTTGCCTTCGAAGGTGAAGGGAAGGTGGAGAAAGGAGTGCCTGAAGCCAAGAGTTTCCGCTGTGCTCCAGTTGCAGAGAGGAGCCCTGGCTGGCTGCGTGTGGCTGTGTCAAATGCCGCAGCATTGCTCTAAACGCCGTGGCAGCACGGGGAGAAGGGAAAGCAACGGTGGCAGAAGATCTCCTGATACTAAGTGCCCCACCAATGCCAAGGTCAACATCCAAGCCATGGTTATCCAACATCTTTTTAAAAACTTCCAGTGTTGGAGCATTCACTATTTCTGGAGGCATGCTGTTCCACTGATTAATTGTTCTACTGTCTGGAAATTTCTCCTTCATTCTAACTTGCTTCTCTCCTTAGTTTCCACCAACTGCTTCTTGTCCAGCCCTCAGGTGCTTTGGAGAATAGCTTGACTCCCTCTTCTTTGTGGCAGCCTCTGAGATATTGGAAGAATGCTATCATGTCACCCCAGTCCTTCTTTTCATTAGACTAGACATACCCACTTCCTGCAACCGTTCTTCATATGTTTTAGCCTCCAGTCCCCTAATCTTATTGATCTTATTTTATTGGGCATCTGGCATGAAGGTTTACAGAATTTTCACCCTGGCCCTATTTAAAGGAGCCTTTAAAACTTGGCTTTATCCCTAAGTTAGAATGAATGATGGGCTCCTTGTATCAAGTTCTGGTTCTTCTAAATGACTGCTACTTTTTTCTGGACATTTGGTGATTTTTATACTTTATTATATTTTACTATGTATTTGGTAAGCTATCAGAATTGTAACAGATTGGAGTGGTTCATGCACTTTATAAATAGATAAGGCAAATTATCTGTCTATCTGTCTGTCTGTGTGTCTGTCTGTCTGTCTGTCTGTCTGTCTGTCTGTCTGTCTGTCTGTCTGTCTATCTATCATCTATCATCTATCTATCATTACATTAAAAACTGCATTTGCTTGCTTGCTTTAGATCAGTGATGGGCAATCTATAGTCAATGGGTCAAAACCAATCAACCACCTCCATTTCTGTGCTATATAAAGCTTGCTTCCCCTTTCTCCCAACTGAGGTATTTTTAGTAGTGAATTTTTTTGTCCATATCTGTGAAAATAAAACTGAAACTAGCTGCATTAAATTTCAGCCACATTTAAGGAATATAATTTACAAGTGTGATCACAATAGCAAGAATACTTAGGCTTATAAACTGCATCACAGTGCTTTACAGCCCTCTCTAACTGGTTTACAGAGTCAGCATATTGCCCCCAACAATCTGGATCCTCATTTTAACCATCTCGGAAGGGTGGAAGGCTGAGTCAACCTTGAGCCGGTGAGACTTGAACTGCCAAACTGTTGGCAGCTGGTAGTCAGTAGAAGTAGCCTGCAATACTGCATCCTAACCAATGTGCCACTATACCATGAGTAGGGTATGATCTGAATGATCAAGAATTCCAACCTTTCTCTCTATATATGACCATGAGAAGGAAAAAATAGAAATACATTTTAAAAAAATAGAGGTGTAATTGCTTGCCAAAAATCAAATCAAAACAAATACATGTCTTTCTTTATTGATTTTCATTAAATACTTGTAATCCACTGTATTGTTTTTTTTTTAATTTAAGAAAAGATGAGGGAAGAATAGTTTCTTTTCCCACTAGCACCAAGTTGGAGAGCTTGTTATGCCAGACCTAAGTGAATTGGGGCTTTGATATGGAAGGCAAGTTTCTATCGTTGATGGGATTTGGTTTTAAGTCCTGAAAAATAAGGCCCTGAATCCTGATTAGATGCAGCTTCTCATACATTACAGGCAATGGCAATGCATTCAAATTACCACTGATTCTTCCAATAGAAAAAAGAAAACATTATGCACACAATTAATATGATATTTCTATTTTTAAAGCTCATAAATGTATACATTGGGATAAATGTTCAACTGACCCCTTTTCTGATCCTGGATTTCTCTAGTGCCATACAAAGCATGAATAGTGCATAAATAGCAAGAATATTTAAAGCTACTCCCCTTCACTGATGCAAGAAAAAGAAAACAGTTTTCTCTCCTGGAAGTTCAATTAACCACAGTGGAGCATATAGCTGAATAAAATTCCACTGGATTGGGCTGCATTTTGAGGCAAAGACAAGAAACTGTATTGAACCATTCAAATAAACTCCATCGGGATAACAAAGTAACCCCGTTACAAGTTCCAAATCGAAACTGAATGGACTAATTGTTGGATCAACAGGAGCTCTCATTGTTCCTGGATATTAAAAAAAAATCAGGAGAAAATATAATCCAGAGAAAACTTCCTGGCAAGACTTGTATAATATGGTTTGAATATGTTGCAGAACTTTAAGGGCCTGTCACATAGGCCGACGGATGCAAAAAGTATGTAAAAAGAGAAAATTTTCCATCCGTTGTTATCCGCTCTCAAAAGTGCCCCAAATTTGCATAAACAGAGTGGGACAACACGAGAAAAGGACGGATGGGGGGACGCACTAGCCGAGTGATGTAAAGCGGATGCTCCATGGAAACCTAGCAGAATGAAAGTGGATGTGAAGGCGGATTGGCAAGCATCGCAGGGCTTTCCGGGGGAAGACACAGCAAAGCGGCCGTGCAGTGGAAGGAGAGCAGATGCAGAGCGACACGCCTCGCAGATTTGCCGTAGCAAGATGCCTGAGGGGACTGCAAAGCGTTTCACTGCTCGCATGTGGGAGCAGAGTGCATTGCATCAGCCCCGTGGATTATAAAAGGATTCAAGTTCGCAAGCAGGTCACCATTCAGAGAAAGACCTGCTGCAATCAGACATACTCCAGCCAACAAACCATGGGCGAAGAAAGAGGAATGCCTGTGCCATCTTCCTGCCCAGCCCCTGGCTAAAGAGAGGACAGGGCTTACATCCACCCCTCGTGGCGACTCGACTCTGACTTCTGCTCGGCTTCGCGCTGCTCGGGCTGACTCTTGCTGGTGCTGGGGTGCCTTCTGCTGGTGCTGCCTCCTGGTGCATGGTGGCTTCTGCAGGTGCTTACTATGCTTGGCGCTGGCTACCTGCGTGCTGGTGCTTTCTGCTGGTGGCTTACTCTGGCTGCACTGCTCCTGGTGCTGGTGCTTTCGTGCTGGTGATTAACTCTGTCTGTGCTTCTCGCTGGTGCTTACTGCTGCTCGGTAGCTGCTCCTGGTGCTGGGCTATACTGCCTGGGCTTAACTCTGGCTGGTGCCTGCCTCCGTGGTCGCTGCTGGGTGGCTCCCTGGTCCTGCTGGTCCTGCTGGTGCAATTGCTTGGTGCTTACTCCTGCTGGCTGAGGTAGATTCCTAGGTGCATCGCTGGTGGTGCTGCGTGGTGGCTAGCTTTTTGCTGCTGCTGTTGTTTGACTTGCGTGCAGTGGGTGGTGGTGGTGGTGGTGGGGCAGCCCTGCAGTCGAAGCCCTCACATGAAGGGCCGAGGGCTCAGAGGGAGAAGAGGCAGACGCGAGTGGGAGGGGGGAGACTCTCGAGGCTGAGTTGGAGTGCTCGAATGAGCTGAGAGACAAGTATGTATCGGCAGAAGGGACCAGGCTTTTGGGCAGAGCAGGCGACTTGGGGGAAACGGCGGGGCTGGGGCTCCTTCTGGTTTCGGGTGGTGGAAGCACATGCACCTGGTGGGGCATGCCACTCCAAGAAGTCTGGCCGGCTGTGGGTCAAGCTACCGACCAGGAGCCTACGTAATTGGGCCAAGTGCAGTATTTCTTGGAAGGGTGAGATCCGCCACCAAGGAGCAGCCCCTCTGTCTACCTCCTCTCATCAGGCAGCCCAACAGAGAGCGCCCAGTCCTCTTTACTGGGCAAGAGTCAGCTCCTCGGGATGTCCAGGCAGGTATCTGTTTTGAGTGCCCACGACCCGGAGACCACCCCTGACAGTGCACTCCCCGTGGCAGAGTTCGATGGAAGGACCCCCCTGATGCAGCTCGCGGAGCAAGGGAAGGCAACTGCACCCAGAGACCACCCACATCACCCCAGCTCCACCTCCCATAAAAAAGCAGGGCAGAAGATGCCAGACCGGAGGGACAGAGCTGCACTGGTTCCCCTGCTGGAGATCAGGACAATATCAAAAAAGCAGTGTAGATGCTCCTCTCTCAGCTGGTACAAAGGCAAGCACCCGACATATTCCATCCTCAAAACCGGCGAGAGCCCTTCCTCCACCTATCGGAAACCAGATCCTCATTGAACATGTCCGGAAAAATGCCCAGTACTTAGGTTGATCAAGGAGAGGATCACACAATCTTCTGCAAAACGCCTCCAAGGCGCCCAGCTGAAACTTGCCTTCGACCCAGTCCAGGTTCTGCTCCTCCACCCGCAGGTGATGTCAAGAGCCCCTTTCCAAGGCTTTCCAGGCAGGCCGCTCACTGACTCAGGCTACCAGGCTACCAGGAGTTCCAGCAGCACAGGCAAGCCCTTCGCAGTCCAAGGGCACAGGTCCATCGAACGCCACCGCATGCCACCGATGCCACCGACCCAGGATTGCCACCACTGATGGCCACCTGACCGGCCACAATGCCACAAGCCTCACCCTCGCTCCAGCTTGCAAGACCAGACAGCCCACTACACTCCTCCTCCTCGCCACCCATACCCAAGCCCAGCCTCAGAACATCTGTCATCGGTCTTGGGACTGACACCCCATGTCATGGAGGAAGGGGCTCTCAACATCACTGGACTGAGCCAGCTCGCTGAGAGCTTCCTCCACACACCATTGCTTTGTCTTCGTTACATTACCAGATACACAGGTAGCTGGTCAGTGTCAGGAGCCTCAACTCTACTATGAGCTCAAGGGGCACTGGATAAGCTGTTCATTGATCATTTTAATCACCACTTGAAATAAATTGCATGGTTTAGAGGAAATTTCTTGAGTATCTGCCAGCTTGCTCTTGGCATACTATGAAAGGCCATGGAATGTAACCATTTCAAGCTTGATCAGTGAAAAGTTTAAATGGCCTCTTTAGCAAATAATAATGTAAGTTTTCAAGAGTCTTTTAATGGACATATACCCTCCTGTTGTGAAGTAGTATGTTTCTCGAGGAAATAACTTCCTGCTAATAAAAATGATGAGTTCTATATCCCTGTTGGACCTTGTTCAAGGGTCAACCTTGTGGTAAAGTCACAACACATAAAATAAATCTTAGAACCTAACCAACATTTTTCTCAGGAGCTTATTATATCCATGGCTAATCTCCAAAAAATGAAAATCTGCCATAAGCAAAAGGATCTGCCAATAGCAAAAGGAATCTTCTCTGGAATGTGTGGCCATCACATTTTATCTTACTAAAAAAACTACCATGTTTCTCCAATAATATGGCCTCCACCAATAGGAAGGCCCAGCATGATTTCTAGGCATGAGGTGAAATTAAGCCCCACCCCCAAAATTTAGGCCTATTTAAACCATGCATTTTCCTGCCATTTCTCATATTGTTCATTAGAATTACACGAGGTGAAGAGAAATGGGGGGGAAGGGCGGGGATGGGTGGGGAGAAAACTTGCCTTTAGGAGTGCCCTGCAGGTAGCCTAGGCTAGAATACCCCGATCTACCAATAGAACATCAGCTGATAGAAGCTTCCCGAAGGCACACACACACTCCCCTTGCCGCGAGGCTGCTTCTATTGGCCGACAAAAGCTCCTGGAAGGCAGAGTCTCCAGCTGCTTCAGGGTGTGACATGGCTGCCCATGTCCCCTCGCCATTAGGCAGTGTCTTTCGGGCGATGGAAGTTCCCCAAGGGCAGTCATCAGCCACTTCAATCGGCTGATAGAAACTGCCTCATGGAGAGGGGAGTATGCATGAGTGCTCACCCCGAGGCCGCTTCTACCGGCCGATCAAGGTGGCTGGTGACTGCCCTTGGGGAGCTTCCAACACCCGAAAGACACTGCCTAATGGTGAGGGGACACGGGCAGCCACACCTCACCCTGAAGCGGCACTTTAACCACTGTGCCATCATGGCCTCTTTGTTAACAACCATTTGTTATGGAATGTGTAGCTGAAGTGGTAAGTTGGAGACTGTGACGTATATCACAGGGAAGATTGTGACTTGGAATTTAAAAGCAATAAATGGATAAAAATGAATTAACAAATCAAATCTATTCTTTGTGTGCCTGCAAAACAAAGGTTAAAGTATGTCTTTAACCTTAAAGGAGGCTGGCTAGTCTGGAATCTCTGCAGGGGAGGAAGAGATGACCTCCTTAAATCTCTGTGGTGCTTATCTGGTTATTCTCAGAAGAGTGCAATTAGTCTGGCAAATAGCAGTACAGAACATTTCTCTGATCAACTCACAATCTCATTCTGGTTCCTCATTCTGTGACATATATCACAGGGAAGATTATGACTTGTAATTTAAAAGTAATAAATGGTTTAAAATGAATTAATGGATCAAATCTATAATTTGTGTGCCTGCAAAATTATTATGAATGTAAAGGACTATGATCTGGTCTTGGGAGGTTAATGAATACATGCAGGGAACAGAAGATGTCAATTTAATTAAAAAATAAAAGTGCTTAATGTATGTCAGAAAGCATATGTGACAGGAGTTAGGTTGTCAATGTTTATGTAATAAGAACCTGTAAGATCCTGATAGTTGCTTGTTTCACTTCAGTGAATACAGATAATGGAAGAATCAGAGATGTTTGGGGAATATTATACCCCATTCTGAATGAATGTGTGTCAGGGAGACAGAAAAAATTGCTAAGGGATATGAATAGATGGGTAGAAACAAAACAAGATAGTACATAGCATGTGACCGGGTCATTCAAAAAGTCAGATAGAGACTAAAATAATGACTGATGAAAATCCGATTGAAAAAGGACTGGGTTTTTTTAATGAATGATTTAAATTTAAGTCCTAATTGTAGATCAAGATGGCAAAGTAATGCATATAAATCTAAAAGTTTGCTGGCCTGATGATTTATTATGAAAGATTGAGAGAATTAATGAAGAATACAAGTGGGAAGAAAGTCACCATTATTTCCTAGTCTCAAGAGAAAATCTTGGAGCAAAGTGGATACAGAGGGAGGAGGAGAAAGTCAGAGCAAAAGCAAAACGATTTCAGGAAGAAAAAAGTATGAGTGCTCTATGAATATATATTAGAAGACAAAATAATATCTCAACAGAGTAAATGGAAAACAGATGTAATGGGATTGTAGAAATAGTTTGCAACAGAGTGAGAAGAATTATGTACAAGTGTATAGTTTTGTGCTAATGGGAAGCATGAAAAAGGATGTTTGGTGGAATGATGAAGTGAAAGATGTGGATAAGACAAAAATGACAATAAGAGATACTGGTAGAATGAGGATGAGAGCAAGAACTAAAGGCCCTGTCCCACTGCACTTACGGATGCAAAGAGGATGTAAAATGTTAAAAAAAGCTTGCCATCCATTGGAAAACACTATGCATCCGTTGTGTATTCATTGCATGTATGTTTTATATGCTCTATCCATCGAGCATCCGTCTACTGCGATTTCATCCATGCAAGAAGTTTTGAGCTGCACAAAACTTTGTGAACGGATGAACTTTCCGCCGCATACGATGTACATCCGCGACATATACGGGCAACAAACGTTCTATGTCCGTTATCATCCGTTAAACGTCCGCTGTATCCTCTCTGCATCCTCTGGCCATCCCCTCAACTCACATCCGCTGCAGCTGAAAACGGAAAGAGGGAGGAAACAAAAGGTACACGGAACGTCTACACAGCGTTAGTAGCACGGAAATAGAAAGGATGTAAGCGTATGCATCTCGTATATAAAGTATTAAAAACGGACAAAACGTTTGTATCTGGGATGTATCTCGTATATTTAGGATGTCTGCAGTATGTCTAGAGTATGTAGAAGGACACCTAGCGGACAACCGATATTTTCTATAAAAAGGGGGAGAAAATCATCTGGATCGCTGGGATGGTGGACCATACAGTCCCACTATGGTTGCACTGGAGGTTTATCTATCCCACAACTATCCTTATCTATCCCACAAGCATGCAAAGGCTTAATCATTTTTTCAAAGTTTTTACCAACACTTTATTAAGTAAACAAAATGAACCAAGTAAACTTTATTAAGTGTTTTAAGCAAAGATAAACTTTATTGAACAAGTAAGCAACTCAGTCTCTGAGACTATTCTGAGTCAGAATAGACTATTCTGTGTGCGTGCTGCATCCTTTTATATCCGCGGAGCAGATGCAATTCATATCCTCCGCATGCGCAGTGAATGCTTTGCATCCGATATACATCCGCGCGGCATCCCCTTTGTTTCCTATAGGCGTACGTGATGCATCCGCTTCATCCACTATGCATCTGCCCCTTCTGCTATGTGTCCGCTTTGAAATTCTCCCCCGGAACCCCTTCGGAGGTGTCATCCGCTTCCATCCGCTTTCATCCACTAGGTTTCCGATGAACATTTGTTTAATATCCCCGCTACATACTACCCACGTCCGTTCTTTTCTGTTCTGTTTATGCAAATTTCGCCACTTTTTTGAGCAGATGAAAACAGATGGAGCCACCCCAGAAATTTTGTTCATCCGCTCTGTCCTTTATGCATATATTTTGCGTCCATCGGCCAGTGGGACCTAGCCTTAACATTTTGGCTCTCAACTATTTATTCCTTACTGTAGGTTTCCTTAAAAAAAAACCTGAAAGAATATTTTCAATAAACCTTATTCTTTCTTACTTTTTGTCTATCCTTCTATTATTCCAAGCAGTATTTATGTGTCCCTAAACCCTCTCTCTAAGTTCAAGACAAACTAAGATTTCCAAACCAGCATAATACTAAAAGAAAGACTGATTATGAATCAAAGCAGGATCTGCTTGTTTTAACTCAATTTTATCCAAGATACTTTAATATAACTGAAATAATAATCGTATTTTACACTGGTAAGCAGAGAGCAATTAACTGAAAACCAAGCTACTTATTCATTTTTGAATAGAATAAAATAGAATACTTTTATTAGCCAAGTGTGATTGGACACACAAGGAATTTGTCTTGGTGTAAATACTCTCCATATACATAAAGAAAATATACATTTGTTAAGAATCAAGAATTATAATGTACAACACTTAATGATAGTCATAAGGTACAATCAACAATCAAATCATACTAGAAACAGTCAATATAAATCATAAGGATACAAGCGACAAAGTTACAGTCTTACAATCACAAGTGGGAGGGGATGGGTGATAAGGAGTGATGAGAAGTTTAACAGTAATAGTAGTGCACACTGTGTAAATAGTTGAACAATGTTGAGGGAATTATTTGTTTAGCAGCGTGATGGCTTTTGGAAAAAAAGTGTTCTTGTGTCTAGTACCCCATTTTTCAATTGTAACCTAAGTCCTCTCCCAATTGGCATTATTAGTCATTCACACATTTCTACCAGAGGTGGCATTCAGCAGGTTCTGACCAGTTCTGGAGAACCGGTAGCAGAAATTTTAGTAGTTCAGAGAACCAGCAAATACCATCTCTGACTGGCCCCACTTTCATCTATTCTCTCACCTCCTGAGTCCCAACTGATTGGCTGAGTCTTCTTTTGTTGCCCTGCACAGGAGAACAGAGCTGGAAAGCAGGTAAGTGGGGTGGGGAAGGAATGGGGATTTTACAGTAATCTTCACCCAGGAGTGGGGAGGAATGGTGATTTTACAGAATCCTTCCCCTGCCATACCCACCAACCCACGCTCAGAGAACCAGGAGTAAAGATTTTTGAATCCCACCACTGATTTCTATTACTTGTTCTCAAAGAAACAAACATTTTCTCCCATGAGAAAATAAATAGGAATGAACAATAAAAATAAATTACAATAAGCATGAATTTTACAGGCTCAGTTTCCTCTTCTTGCCTTCCATTCTACCTGTTACTCATCTATTTGTGTTTTTCTCATGGTATTTATTTCCTGTTCTAATAATTTTCATGGAACAGGGAGAAAAGCGGTATGTCTCAATGTAGTCATCCACAACAATAATAACATTGCTGTAAATTTGACATTTTGAGTGTTCTGATTAGTTGTTGTTGTTGTTGTTGCTGCTGCTGTTTTTAAAAAGCAGACTGCAATATTTAAAATAGTCTGTGAAGGAGAGTATTATAGCCTACATATTCCAAAAAAATTGCACTATTTTAGTTTCTTTCATTTCCACATATTCCTGTTATATAGAACATACAGGCAAAATAATTGCTTCTACACATTTTTAAATATACCTCAAAAACTATGTCTATAGTATGAGGCCAATTTCATTGGTTATGTTTATTTCATACAAATAAGAAAAGGTACATATTTTCAACTAGAAAGCATAACATTATAATGTGATTTACTTCCAATTTTAATTGTAAAATTTAATTGTAAAATCACAATTAATAAAATAAAGTGTTCATCTGCCAAAGGGCAATCTTAAATCATTTGGTCACTTACAAGTAGTATTAGAATTATTTTAAAGGAAAGGAAGCATAATTATATATCTTTAAAAGTAGTTATTTTCTTCCTATAATGCCAGTGTGTACTGGATTGGGTTTTAATTGCTAGGCTATTTACTTTAGAAGCTGAACAACATCACCACTTACTTCCTAAAGCTTCTCCAAGAGGTTTCTGCAGATACTTCCAGCCACCCTTCACTGTCTCCATGACAAAACATATTTTATAATGTATATGATGCCCCATCCCACTATCCAAAATGACTGAGCATTTTACAATATTCCTTCAATATACCCAAAATTCTACCTTATACATACCTAAGGTAGGCTATTTTTCTCCAAAACTTATTCCCATTTAATGCAGTGAAAGCACTCAGCTGCCCTAATGTAACAAAAAAAAAAAACATTTAATGTAATGTGCTATTGTTCCAGCATGCATTTTGCCCACAAGAATTGTGACCAAATTAGTAACAACTCAAATGACTGCCATGTTAGTCTGAGCAAAAGCAGACTAGAGAGCTCCCTTGGAAAAATGTCTAAGATTTTTTTTTGCTCATTTTATTTTTCCAATTAGTAATAGGTCAGTAAGGTCACGGTGAATTGCAGGGGCTGCTTTGTGTCTTTATGGTTGTAATTAGTGGATATTTCCACAGAAGTTTCTTAGTAAACTTCTGATCCATTGCAATTGCCTTTTAGGGATTGTTGTTCTTACCTTAGTCCAGACTGGATTGGCTGGTAATTTTGTAGGGGACTAAAATAATAGTTCTGAATGCTGGTTTATGCCCTACAGCAGATGTGTCAAACTTGATTTCATTGAAGGAAGCATCAGGGTTGTGTTTGACCTTGGGGGGCTGGGATGGGCATGGCCAGGATGGACATGGCCAGCTCAACATCACTCGTGCCTGGGTGCCTCTGGAGGCCTGATTGCTCTGCCAATAAAAATGGGCTCCCAAGCTCCATTTTTGGCAATGACAGTCTCCTGTAACCCTCTGCCAGTCAAAACGGAGCTTGCTAGGGCCAAATGCAGCCCTTCCGAGGTCACATTTTTGCTGGCAGAGGCATTGCAGGTCAGTCCTTAGCTGTTTCCAGGACAGTCCCACAGGCCAGATCTAAGCATCCTGAGTTTGAGTTTGACATTCCTGCCATACAGCTTATTTATTTTATTTTATTATTCTTTGGATTTATGACTATACTTTATTAAACTCTAAGTGGAAATTTGCTCTGTATTCATTTTTAAATATATATATATTCTCTGACTGCAAATAAATTAAAAGCCAAAATGATGATCCCAATAATTGGTTTTGCATCTGTTGATAGATGTACCATCTATCGGGCAGCACCATTTGAATTTTCTCCAGTTGTGATAAGATACTGACAGAACATAAGACAGAATAAAAGATTAAGAATTGCTACTTCATCCTCAAAAGCTTCACTCTTTCTTGGGATTTTTTTGGAGAGGGAGGGGGATATCAACTCATACAAAATCACTATGGTCTTTTTAGAGTTGCCAACAGAAAGGGGGGTGGGGAGAGCAGTGTGGTAGCTTGCATTCCATAAATGTTTTCAAAGATAGTAACTGGGTGACCTAAGTTTCTGCAGCACAACTTTCTAACTGGAGAGCATGATGGATGACTCTTGGCTATGGATGTGTCCCATTGGAGAATATGAATTACAATACATCTAGGGAGTGGGGGAAAATTAGGATCAAAGGTGACAAATTTAGGATCAAAGGTGACAATGAATGATGTATCTCAGAGTCGGCTACACCCAGCCAGTGCCGGTATGTTAACTCCTAATAAATCCTTTTTAAGTTTTGGAAGTTTGGCTCAGGATTCATGATTTAAATAGGAGTAACTGCTGGAGCCCTGACAGGGGGCTTGGAATGCCATTTGGCATGACTCACCTTTATTTTAGCAGCCAATCTGTCAGCTCTTACTTTGGACATTGAATAAATGGAAAGGAATGTAATGGCTGCTTTCTANCCCTGACAGGGGGCTTGGAATGCCATTTGGCATGACTCACCTTTATTTTAGCAGCTAATCTGTCAGCTCTTACTTTGGACATTGAATAAATGGAAAGGAATGTAATGGCTGCTTTCTAATGACCTCTTTTGGGGTAGAAGATTTGTTTAATGCTAGCCACAGTTTTCTCTTCCTCAGTTGTTGAGTATTCCACATACAGGCATCATTTCTCTTCATGGAGATAATGGTGATATGATGTGATGAACTGATCTTTGCTAGGGTCTGCCACCTGGAATTGCTGCTCATTTCCTGTCATCTCCTCCTTTCAGGTTGTGAGCAAGGTCAGATGCAGGAAAGTACTCGGAAGTTTTGAGCAATGTGAAACAAGTGACAGCTTGAAAACAAGGCTGTGCATTGAACTAGATTTGAAATCATAAGCCTTTTCAATAAATGATGTTGCTGACTTTATAATGTCCCGATTAATTGCAAAAATGACAGATATAGCAGCATTTGTTTGGTATTACTACGACTCATAAAAGTTAAACTGTTATACTTCTCAATCTATATTTTCAATTGAAATGTATTTCTAAAATAATAGGCAGAATTTAAATTCACCTCTTGTAAGACACCTGGTAGAAAAAAACCCAGCCTATTAACAAAAGTATTTTTGTGTGTTCACAGAACCTCTTAAGACCCTAAATGTATGAGCGATTTAAGTAATAGCTTCCCTTCTAGCTACATGAGGTGTTCAAATGAAGCCACTCAGTTTGACTTCAATAAGAAGTCTTATGTGCCTAAAATAGGTCCATAATCAGGGCTTAATATTTCAATTTCTTGTTCTCTAGTGTCCTTTGAATGCTGAAAATAGATTTAATTGCACCCAAGACTTCCAGGGAGCACCTACAGGCAGAATCTTTTCACTGCTACCATTAAGTTGGATAAAATATTTGAGCATATAAAAAAATATTAATTCACTCCCTCCTGTGATTCAGTAAGGATTCGTGGGGGAAGGCATATATGAAGCCTCCATTCCTAAATAATTGAAAACATGCCTTGCTAAATTTAAAAGTCAGGGGAATCTCTTTAAAGGCATCAGGCAAGACTCTGTAACTTGTTTTTAGGAGTCCTTTAAGAAAAAGAATCTTTGAAGCTCTTTTACATTGCCACCATTCAATTTCTTTGTGAAATAAGGAATATCTGAAGAGCCTCAGATAGTTTTATAAATATTTGGCCCTATTCATATTACAGACCTCATAATTAGATCAGGATAAGAGAATTTGTTGGGCTACCATGTCTGGATTGCAAAAATGATGACCATTAATTGGTAGCAAGGAATCTGTATCTGATAAAGAACATAACTAAATAAAGCCAAATAATCTAACAGAGACAGGAATCCTGTCAGCTAACCAGGGTCAGTTAAGGTTTTTTAGGAGAACAACCAAAGATTAAACAAGTTCTATGAGATGATAGGAAAGTCACCAACAATACTGGACGTGGGATCCTGAAATTTTGTCTCCAAAAGACATAAGCTCAGAGATAATTCATGGTTCTTGCCCAATATAGTAAGAAGCTATTTAATGTTGACTCAGCTACTCTTGTTGTTCAAGTGAGACATGGGGAAAACATATGAAGGGCTGAGACTTATTATATAGAGTGGAGTAGAAAGTGGCTATTTGATATGCTGTGTTGTTTGACAGTGTATGGACAACAGCCAAGATAAAATTAAGATGTCATTGTTATGATTCCTAATAGAGATTTCTCAAACTTACAAACCAATTCAGAAAGAAAGCAGTTGTCTCAATCAGCAGTAAAAACTGAAAATTTCCCAGTTGATGGATCTTACACTGAAAGGAAAGTGGGGAAATCCAATAGCTTTGTATGTGTGTATGTTTATTTTCTTTGAATATATATTCTTAAAAGCTAACATGCTTAAATAGTCACCTGTTTAAATCTCTAATTCAATCCTAAGTTTTCCTTAAAAGAGGATACTTCTTTTAATTATAATGAATATGTTTAGAAAGCAGACAGCTTCAGGGGTCCTATCAAGGAAGAACACAGAAAAATGATTATATCCTAATATCTTTGCCATAAAATGTCAAAGGGATAAGAAAGACTTTTGGATACTCAAAAACCTTTAAAAAAAGGAAAGGAGAGAAAAGGAAAGAATAAAATGGCAGGATC